>VMBQ01007909.1:14539-42089 GCA_007657795.1 Dreissena rostriformis
TTTATTCCAGGGTTCGACAAATTTTTGTTTTGCAACTTGCCCTGCAGGGCGAGTAGCTAAGAATTTGCACTTGCCCTGCTGAAATATGTACTTGCCCTGCAATTTATTGAAAAAATGCAATAAATCAGTAACTAATAGGTTTTATTGTGCTTTTCTATTGGTTATCATCGTATTTGTTACGCTCTAATAATTTGATGTGTCAACACTCGATAAAAGTCGCCATTTTTCACATTTCTTACTCGAAAATGCAGGTGCGCGGATTTTTTTACCACGACACCGGTTGTTAGGTCTAATTTTAGCGCAGTGTGCTATAATAAACATCCGGTTAATTTGTAATCGCCGATTAAACGTTGTTTTTTTGGTAAAGATGTGTTAAAACTTGAAATTTTAATCTTTTCGGCCAGAAATGCCACTCGCCCTGCAGGACGAGCGCTGCCGAAATATTCACTCGCCCGGAGCCGATTTCTACTCGAAATTTCGAGCGGGCGAGTGGATTTGTCGAACCCTGATACAAATTCTAGAAATTGTCAAATTTGCTAATCTGTGAAATGGTGTAAACTACCGGACACCTTCACAGACATGACACTCACCACAGGTGGTAAGGGTGTGGCTATGATATTAATTATTTAAAAAAACATCATTTTGAATGAAAAATTATCAAATTATAACGAAAAATTAACTTCTCTGAAAAAAAAAAATTCACTATCAAATATATATGCTACTCACCAGATTGATCTGGTCCTGACTGAGGTCCGGTCGAGCGGCTAGCTCTGCAGCGTGCTTGTTCTTCAGTTCGCGGAGCACCTTGTCTCGCTCGCTGGTCAGCTGACCTTTCATGACCTCCTCCTGCTTCTGAGCCTCGGAGTCCAGCTTGGACGCCACGCTGTCAAAGTCCTTCTTCTGTTGCTTGCGTAGCTCTTCCTTTCCACGATCCTTTTTAATGGCAACAAGAAAACTTTTGAATATTCAGCATACATGTATACAGATAGATATCTTTATTGGAAGCACCAAATAGTAGCCAAACAAATATTTTTGTTCATGTTTTTATTTTGAATATTTTAGTTTATCTTTACCCAAAGCTTTATTGTAAATTTTCATGTGAAAATATAGTGCTTTCCAGAATGAAATGAACTGTTTATGTTACAATTTAATGTAACAACTGACAAATTGCATTAACCCTTTAAGCGCTGGAACCGAATTGTTAAGGCCTTTGCAAACAGTTTGGATCCAGATGAGACGCCACAGAACGTGGCGTCTAAATCAGGATCCAAACTGTTTGCTATTCTGATAGTATTCTTTGAAAAAAAATCGAAGAAAATGCTAATTTTAGAAATTCAGCAGACGACATTTTAGCAGACGACAAATTTCCCAGCATGCAAAGGGTTAAGTTGCAGCACTCACACAGGGTGTACCTAAGATACAATATCACCACCCTGGAACTACAAGACCAATCAAGTACTTGTTAAGGAAGCAGAAAATCATAAAAATGCGTAGATTGAGAAAAAAATGAGCAACAACATGCAAAAATGGGTCTTATGTCATTTGTGGCCAGCGTGTCTCCAGACCAGCCTACACATTCGCGCTGTCTCTTCAGGAGCTACCCTTTCCACTATAAAGTCATGCAAGGTTTTGTGATGTCATAAGCAGACAGCTTAGCTCCAGACCAGACTGTGTTAATGCACGGGCTGTTCTAGAGATAATAAGCTGGCTACATATGGCATAAAACCAATTTTCGCATGATGCGGCCCACATATACTTAATTCCTGCATAATTAACTTACTTGGTCTTTCTTCAAAGCCTTTTCTTCAATGGATTCTGCATAATTAATTTTGGGTTGTTTGATCAGGGAGGTATCCACTGCAACATTCACCTCGGACTCCTTCTCCACTTCCTGTTGCATCTGCTTCCGTTGCTCGGCAACCACTCTCTGGGCCTCATCCTCCTCCATCTTACGCGTGGCTTCATTCATTCGCCGGTTTCTACGGGCCTGCAGTTTTGCCTGAAGAGAAGGTTAAACAGTCAGCCTTATAGCATGGTTCTTGATGCAGTTTCAGTTCAGAATGATTTATTTACATATTTGATGTCAATTAAGAAGCGTTATACAACTTTGTCATAGTAAGAATACAATAGGTGTTTTAATTCTTACTGTAAGTTTTCTCGTAATTTTTATTTTATTATAGCCATACATATGTAAATTTAAAAAAGCCATACCAAACCTAAGCAAATAATAATGTTATACACAACAGTTGCTAAATACCTTAGGGGCTGTTGTTTGTGTTTTTCATATGGCAGCAATTAAGTGGTTTTCAATTAAAACATATTGAAAATTTCACCATACAATCCATGTTTACTATGCTACATTAAAAGATGGTTATTGTATATTTATTAATATTGTGTACAACATGTCAAGTAATGAGATTTCTTCAAAGGATATTACTTAAACGTGCTCTGAGGATATAATTATATGTCCATGCACTTATAAACATAGCAACATGGGGACATTAAGGTCATGCATATTTTAGAATCATTGAGTTTTCATAAGCGCATGCAATAGGTAATAATACACAGCAGGAATTTATTTTGGATTGATACATGATAATACAGCATAAGCCTCGCTCTGTGAAAAGGGGGCTTAATGCATGTGTGTAAAGTGTCGTCCCAGATTAGCTTGTGCAGTCCGCACAGGCTACTCAGAGACGACACTTTCCGCTTAAATGATATTTTTCTTTAAAAAAAAAGAGTCTCTTCTTTGCAAAAATCAAGTTTAGGCGGAAAGTTTTGTCCCTGATCAGCCTGTGTGGACTACACTGGCTAATCTGGGACAACACTTTACACACATGCATTAAGCCCCCTCTTATGTATATAAAATTATTTCAACCAACCTTGAAGTCATTTACTCTCTGCAATTCAAAAATAGTTTTCTCAGTAACCCAAGATATCCTTTTTTTCAAAAAGCAGTTTATGTAACAGTAATCGGCAAATGTTTTCATATAACAGTCAGTATGAAGTATGAGTGAATAAGTATTAACCCTTTGCATGCTGGATAATTTGTCGTCTGCTAAAATGTCGTCTGCTGAATTTGTAAAATTAGCATTTTCTTTGATTTTTTTTCAAATAATACTATCAGAATAGCAAACAGTTTGGATCCTGATGAGACGCCACGTTCTGTGGCGTCTCATCTGGATCCAAACTGTTCGCAAAGGCCTTCAAAATCCGGTTCCAGCGCTCAAAGGGTTAAGACTGATTCAAGCTACCTGTCCTTCAGCAAATCTTACTTATATATTAACAATTAAAGACCTTTCAGGGCAAAGGGGCTAGATCTAGAGCTATAGCTCCGTCTCCTTTAAACAACCGTTAGGCCATCCAGCTGCCTGCCAAATTTTAATTAATCTTAGTTTGATGCATAAGAATTCAAGGACAATTTATAGTCCTCTAAGGTTCTCTTGTTGCATAGCGCCCTACCCTCAGATCTTCCAGTTGCCTGNTTAATGTAAAATATAATGAATATTTGTTACACACAAAATCTACTCACCAGTAGGTCAGCTAGCTCCTGGTCGTGTCGTTTCATCATCTGGTCCCGCAGTTTGTCGTACTTCTCGTTGAGTTTGTTCAAGGCATCGTCCACCATCATACGCTTCTCTGCTGCGAACTGCTTGTCAAGATCAGCCATCTCCTGAACAAATAAACGAGAATAGTTGAACTCCGATTTTCAGATTGGTTAATGTTAAGCAAGCTCTGATCAACTAGTAGCAGAACATTTGTTGCTTTGCTGTGCTATTCTTATGCAGCGTAAATTGCACAGGCATGATGTTCATCATTTTTATTATGGACACATTTGCTATTATTTATTATTAAAATCTATAATTTGTCAATCCAATCTTTCACAAATGCCAGTATAATTTTACTAGCAGAGTGCAGTACATGTTCATACAGTCATCCTACATACAGAATTAAAAAAACGAATCTGGACTTTATACCTTTCAACCTCGCACATAGAGAATACAAAGACCTTACATAAAATACAATCCTTTAAATTCACAAAACAATTTAAACTGACAGTCTAGTAACTAAAGCTGGAAGCCATTTTGGGTAAGTTGCGTAATCTTGTGTTATAAGGGACTTTATTGGGCATTCTAGAGGTATTCGGCCACCTAACCTACCTGAGCATGACGCTGCGCCAGCACAGCCTTGATGACACGCTCTCCGTCCTCCTCTCCATTATCCTTGATGCCCTCAATGATCGCCTCTCTCTCCGCCTCGCGGGCCTTCTTCAAACGCACTTCGTCCAACTCCTTCTTCTGTTCCAGCATCTCCTTTGTGCGCTCAACATCCTGGCGGCGTCGAAGATCATCTAGTTTTCGCATCCTACGATTGGCCAGTCTCTCACGCAGGGCAAGCGTCTGACGATTTTTCTCATTCTCCAGTCTGTCGGCAAGGTCCTCAATTTCCTTTTCATGCTGTCCCATCAACTACAAAGCAAAGAAATATTGTACATTAAGAAGGATTAGAAACACCTGAAATCAATTTTACTTTGTTTTCATTTTGAAAAGAGAGACGCACAGGAAAATATTGACTATCATGCAAAAACCACTTTCTTAACCCTTTGAGCACTGGAACCGGATTTTGAAGGCCTTTGCAAACAGTTTGGATCCAGATGAGACGCCACAGAACGTGGCGTCTCATCAGGATCCAAACTGTTTGCTATTCTGATAGTATTCTTTAAAAAAAAATCGAAGAAAATGCTAATTTTAGATATTTAGCAGACAGCATTTTAGCAGACGACAAATTACTCAGCATGCAAGGGGTTACCATATTGATGTGCTTCTTAGTATACAAGGAGATCACCTCTATGAAATACAATTGTAAACAAGATGTGTTTGTGAAACACAATGTCCCATTTTGAGTGATTTTGACCCATATATTTGACCTTTGACCTTGGAGGATGACCTTGACATTGACCTTTCACCACTCAAAATGTGCAGCTCCATGAGATACACATGCATGTCAAATATGAAGTTGCTATCTTCAATATTACAAAAATTATGGCCAATGTTAAAGTTGTAGCAAACAAACCAACAAACAGACAGGGCAAAAACAATATGTCCCCCAGTATAGACTGGAGGACATACACAGGGTTCGACAAATTTTTGTTTTGCAACTTGCCCTGCAGGGCGAGTAGCTAAGAATTTGCACTTGCCCTGCTGAAATATGTACTTGCCCTGCAATTTATTGAAAAAATGCAATAAATCAGTAACTAATAGGTTTTATTGTGCTTTTCTATTGGTTATCATCGTATTTGTTACGCTCTAATAATTTGATGTGTCAACACTCGATAAAAGTCGCCATTTTTCACATTTCTTACTCGAAAATGCAGGTGCGCGGATTTTTTTACCACGACACCGGTTGTAAGGTCTAATTTTAGCGCAGTGTGCTATAATCAACATCCGGTTAATTTGTCATCACCGATTAAACGTTTTGTTTTTGGTAAAGATGTGTTAAAACTTGAAATTTTAATCTTTTCGGCCAGAAATGCCACTCGCCCTGCAGGACGAGCGCTGCCGAAATATTCACTCGCCCGGAGCCGATTTCTACTCGAAATTTCGAGCGGGCGAGTGGATTTGTCGAACCCTGGTAGTTAAACATGTGTTCTATGGCATAACAACAAAAACTGCATTAAAATCGGCAATGTTTTGACAAAATACTGGTTAGACTTCAGGGTTTTTTTTGGCCCGATTTTATAGCCGAATAACGGATATGTTCCCAATGGCAAAAGGTATACTTTTTTCCCAAAATTTGGAAAAAAATTCCCAATTTAAATTAAANTCTTCAGTTCGCGGAGCACCTTGTCTCGCTCGCTGGTCAGCTGACCTTTCATGACCTCCTCCTGCTTCTGAGCCTCGGAGTCCAGCTTGGACGCCACGCTGTCAAAGTCCTTCTTCTGTTGCTTGCGTAGCTCTTCCTTTCCACGATCCTTTTTAATGGCAACAAGAAAACTTTTGAATATTCAGCATACATGTATACAGATAGATATCTTTATTGGAAGCACCAAATAGTAGCCAAACAAATATTTTTGTTCATGTTTTTATTTTGAATATTTTAGTTTATCTTTACCCAAAGCTTTATTGTAAATTTTCATGTGAAAATATAGTGCTTTCCAGAATGAAATGAACTGTTTATGTTACAATTTAATGTAACAACTGACAAATTGCATTAACCCTTTAAGCGCTGGAACCGAATTGTTAAGGCCTTTGCAAACAGTTTGGATCCAGATGAGACGCCACAGAACGTGGCGTCTAAATCAGGATCCAAACTGTTTGCTATTCTGATAGTATTCTTTGAAAAAAAATCGAAGAAAATGCTAATTTTAGAAATTCAGCAGACGACATTTTAGCAGACGACAAATTTCCCAGCATGCAAAGGGTTAAGTTGCAGCACTCACACAGGGTGTACCTAAGATACAATATCACCACCTTGGAACTACAAGACCAATCAAGTACTTGTTAAGGAAGCAGAAAATCATAAAAATGCGTAGATTGAGAAAAAAATGAGCAACAACATGCAAAAATGGGTCTTATGTCATTTGTGGCCAGCGTGTCTCCAGACCAGCCTACACATTCGCGCTGTCTCTTCAGGAGCTACCCTTTCCACTATAAAGTCATGCAAGGTTTTGTGATGTCATAAGCAGACAGCTTAGCTCCAGACCAGACTGTGTTAATGCACGGGCTGTTCTAGAGATAATAAGCTGGCTACATATGGCATAAAACCAATTTTCGCATGATGCGGCCCACATATACTTAATTCCTGCATAATTAACTTACTTGGTCTTTCTTCAAAGCCTTTTCTTCAATGGATTCTGCATAATTAATTTTGGGTTGTTTGATCAGGGAGGTATCCACGGCAACATTCACCTCGGACTCCTTCTCCACTTCCTGTTGCATCTGCTTCCGTTGCTCGGCAACCACTCTCTGGGCCTCATCCTCCTCCATCTTACGCGTGGCTTCATTCATTCGCCGGTTTCTACGGGCCTGCAGTTTTGCCTGAAGAGAAGGTTAAACAGTCAGCCTTATAGCATGGTTCTTGATGCAGTTTCAGTTCAGAATGATTTATTTACATATTTGATGTCAATTAAGAAGCGTTATACAACTTTGTCATAGTAAGAATACAATAGGTGTTTTAATTCTTACTGTAAGTTTTCTCTTAATTTTTATTTTATTATAGCCATACATATGAAAATTTAAAAAAGCCATACCAAACCTAAGCAAATAATAATGTTATACACAACAGTTGCTAAATACCTTAGGGGCTGTTGTTTGTGTTTTTCATATGGCAGCAATTAAGTGGTTTTCAATTAAAACATATTGAAAATTTCACCATACAATCCATGTTTACTATGCTACATTAAAAGATGGTTATTGTATATTTATTAATATTGTGTACAACATGTCAAGTAATGAGATTTCTTCAAAGGATATTACTTAAACGTGCTCTGAGGATATAATTATATGTCCATGCACTTATAAACATAGCAACATGGGGACATTAAGGTCATGCATATTTTAGAATCATTGAGTTTTCATAAGCGCATGCAATAGGTAATAATACACAGCAGGAATTTATTTTGGATTGATACATGATAATACAGCATAAGCCTCGCTCTGTGAAAAGGGGGCTTAATGCATGTGTGTAAAGTGTCGTCCCAGATTAGCTTGTGCAGTCCGCACAGGCTATTCAGAGACGACACTTTCCGCTTAAATGATATTTTTCTTAAAAAAAGTCTCTTCTTTCCAAAAATCAAGTTTAGGCGGAAAGTTTCGTCCCTGATCAGCCTGTGTGGACTACACAGGCTAATCTGGGACAACACTTTGCACACATGCATCAAGCCCCCTCTTATGTATATAAAATTATTTCAACCAACCTTGAAGTCATTTACTCTCTGCAATTCAAAAATAGTTTTCTCAGTAACCCAAGATATCCTTTTTTTCAAAAAGCAGTTTATGTAACAGTAATCGGCAAATGTTTTCATATAACAGTCAGTATGAAGTATGAGTGAATAAGTATTAACCCTTTGCATGCTGGATAATTTGTCGTCTGCTAAAATGTCGTCTGCTGAATTTGTAAAATTAGCATTTTCTTTGATTTTTTTTCAAATAATACTATCAGAATAGCAAACAGTTTGGATCCTGATGAGACGCCACGTTCTGTGGCGTCTCATCTGGATCCAAACTGTTCGCAAAGGCCTTCAAAATCCGGTTCCAGCGCTCAAAGGGTTAAGACTGATTCAAGCTACCTGTCCTTCAGCAAATCTTACTTATATATTAACAATTAAAGACCTTTCAGGGCAAAGGGGCTAGATCTAGAGCTATAGCTCCGTCTCCTTTAAACAACCGTTAGGCCATCCAGCTGCCTGCCAAATTTTAATTAATCTTAGTTTGATGCATAAGAATTCAAGGACAATTTATAGTCCTCTAAGGTTCTCTTGTTGCATAGCGCCCTACCCTCAGATCTTCCAGTTGCCTGTCCTTCTCCAGTGAGATGCCCTGCTCGATGCCCTCCTGTTCCTTGCGGTACTGGTCCATCAGTCGCTGCATGGATACCTGCTCAGACGGTGGGCAATTGTCACTTGCCAGCTTGAGCAGTGCACGCTGCTTCTCACGCAAACCTGAAGAGAATGTACCATAGATGTTATAATTTATAATGCCACTATCCCTTGGAGCGCTGGAACCGGATTTTGAAGGCCTTTGCAAACAGTTTGGATCCAGATGAGACGCCACAAAACGTGGCGTCTCATCAGGATCCAAACTGTTTGCTATTCTGATAGTATTTTTTGAAAAAAAATCGAAGAAAATGCTAATTTTAGAAAATTAGCAGACAACATTTTAGCAGACGACAAATTTTCCAGCATGCAAAGGGCTATTCATGCATAGTTGAAGATTATATGAGCTGCGTTCTGGGAAAACGGAGCCTAATGCTTGTGTGTAAAGTCTCATCACAGATTAGCCTGTGCAGTCTGCACAGGCTTATCAGGAACAAACTTTTCCGCTTTTATGGATATTTTTGTTAAATGGAGGTCTCTTCCCTATGAAAATCCAGTGTAGGCTGAAAGAGTTGTCATATTTTGTTTTAATTTGTATTCTCTCCTGTTGATTTAAACAATCAATCTGATAATATATAGGTCAAACTAAGAAATAGTACTGAAGCCCAATATTATTATATTCAAATCAAAATGAAGTTCAGCTTCACAGTATAATTTTTTTCAATTTTAATTGCTTATTCAAGGAATATCTCGTACAACAATGGTAAAGCATAAACAGTAATTTATTTGCACCGTGTCATGCAAAAATGGCTTAAGACCATATTCCAAAAATGAGGCTCCAGATGTGCATCTGCATTCATATACTGTGATGATGAGTCATAACATCTGCTAAGGAGACCAATAAACCTTGCATGACTTTATAGCAGAGTGTTTAACTTCTGATCAGATTGGGCAAATGTGCTGGATGGTCTGGGGCTACGCTGGCCACATATGGCATAGTAACGACCGACTTTAGCATTATATGGTCCATTAAAAATAACAAATCCTAAGGTATCCTACCCGTGGTGTGTTCATTGCTCAGTGTCTTGGTGAGCTTGTTGATATGCTCATTCTGCTCAGCGTCCATCTCGGCCTCGGCAGCTGCCGTCTGCTGGTCAAACAAGCGCTGCAGGGCCGCCAACTCTCGCTCCAGGTCATCCGTGTGACCTTCTTGGATGAGTCGAGTTGACATCTGGAAAATATAATCACATGGTCAATTTAAGAAACCAGATCATACAAGCGCACATCTGCCAACACTACACCTACAATACTGTCACCAATATCATTCCAGGTTGTATAAAATAGAGTTTTGTCACATATATGAATAACAATCCTGCAATGCTTCGTCATCTATGTTCAAGGAAATTAACTTTTGAATGTGTGTATCAATGAGGATAAAAACAATCCTTCACATCAATACTTCACATCAATACTTCATGATCATGACAACTGACTGACAGAGAAAGTGAATCCAATATACCCCCTCCCAGCCCGGTGATAAAAATAATTCTACCAAGAGGGTACCTCATTCTTGTATTCTTCTTGTTATAACAGTAATTCTACCAAGAGGCTACCTCATTCTTGTATCGCTCCTGTTATAACAATATTTCTACCAAGAGAATACCTCATTATTGTATCCCTCTTGTTATAACAATAATTCTACCAAGAGAATACCTCATTCTTGTATCGCTCCTGTTATAACAGTAATTCTACCAAGATGCTACCTTATTCTTGTATCCCTCTTGTTATAACAAGAATTCTACCAAAAGGCTACACAACAGTAATTCTACCAAGAGGCTACCTCATTCTTGTATCGCTCCTGTTATAACAATAATTCTACCAACAGGCTACCTCATTCTTGTATTCCTCTTGTTATAACAATAATTCTACCAAGAGGCTACCTCATTCTTGTATCGCTCTTGTTATAACAATAATTCTACCAACAGGCTACCTCATTCTTGTATCGCTCCTGTTATTACAATAATTCTACCAAGAGGCTACCTCATTCTTGTATCACTCCTGTTATAACAATAATTCTTCCAAGAGGATACCTCATTCTTGTATCTATCCTGTTCGTCCCGCAGCTTCTCAAAGCGTCGTCTGCGTCGTTGGGCCATCTTCTCGTGCAGGTTCTGCAGCTGGTTCTGTTTGCGGGCCTTGTGCGTCTTCTGTAGAGCCTCCTCGGCATTCTTGTGTTGCTGTAGCAACTGGTCCCGCAGTTCCACACCCACCACGCCTTGCTCTGCCATGCGACCCTGGAGGCCAAATAAATAGGTAAGTTACAACTCGTACTCAAGTGGCCTCTTTCAGAGCTATGATTTGCTTTTCAAAGACTATCCATAAAACCGGTCTAAGAATAATGACTTATTTAAGAGACCTTATCTAACTTGGCTCCAGCTCAAGGAATAGCGGCAAGTGTGAAACCCTTACATCAACTTGATGTAATTATCTGATAGCATGAATATGGATTTGTGTGAAAAAATGTGCATGAGTGCACCGTAATTTTTTTTATTTAATTAATCACTTATTCTCTCAACATTAAACAGTTCTGAACAACAGCAAATAAATAGAGATTATTCTGTTGGTGTTGAATACAGATAAGTTTATTTAGCCAGGGCTTAGAAAACCTTAACCATGAGCTTCAGCAAGTTTTTCTGGTATTCTATCAACTCCATCATGTTCACATTTTTCTGTCTTCAAATCGAAGATAACAAAAGAAAAAGGCTGAACCCAACACTAAAACATCAAATGATGTCAAGTAGATAAACAAAATGAAGTCACTATACTACCTGTGTTATATAAACAGTGTTGAAAAAACATCAAAATAAACAGACAGGATGTTATAAGGCATGCATGAGGATGGGATACAACCACTTAGCATGCTCTGCTTTTATAAATTCATACCGCTTTCTATCAAAACTGTTAACAATTTTTTTTATATGTTTTGAAACCATTTAAAATTTTCAAACTGTTTTCCATTCCATAATGGGCTGTTTTATCTTTAAATATAGTATTCAACCCAAATTACTAAAAGTGTTTTTTTACTCACCAGGTGTTCCCTCATCTTCTCACACATCTGCCTTCTCTCCTCCTCGCCCAGGTCTCCAGCAAGCTCAGCCTCCAGTTTGGCCTGCCCAGATGTCTCCTCGGCAGCGAGCGTGTCCAGCACACTCTCCGACATTCGCAGCTTCATGTCTGACACGTCTGCCGGCTCCGGTATCGCAGGAAGTCCAGCTTCCTGCGCCTGAACATGGCAGATGGGTAAAAAAAAGGGGCAAGATTGAAAAAACATCCAAAACCAAAATCTTGTATCTCAGTTTCATTGCGACAGTTAGTCAACATACTTACTTTTCAAGGGAAAGCTAGTTTACCATTACTTTGTGCACTAACTTACAACAGCATCTAAAGTAAATGACAACTGCCTTATTTGAATATAAGATTGCTGTAGAAATAATTTAATGACCGATTCCCATTCAATTTTTGTGGCTGGGCTGTGAATCTAACCCATACTCATTGCATTTGTAGTCTAACAACTGAGCTAAACCTCTCAGTAAATTATTTTATTTTAGAATCATATTAAAACTAATAAAGCATCAAATTAAAATTCACCATATTGCCATTTTTATTATTTATTTTTAACCTATTTATTTCAGCTTGAAAGTCTTAAGCCTTTTGAGACACTCTCAAGTCCTGAATAGAACCAGTACTTGGTGCCTTAAGACAATATGAGTCGCATTCTGAGAAAACTGGGCATTATGCATGTTCGTAAAGTGACATCCCAGATTAGCCTGTGCAGTCTGCACAGGCTAATCAGGAACGACACTTTCCGCTTTTATGACATTTTCTGTTTAAAGGAAGTCTTTTTATAGCAAAAATCCAGTTCAGGCAGAAAGTGTTGTCCCTGATTAGCCTGTGCGGACTGCACAGGCTAATCTGGGACGTCACTTTACGCACATGAACATGGTGGATTAGTACCTCTTTGGTCTGCTTCTGTCTGAGAGCCTGCTCTCTGGTCTGGCGCCTCATGGCCAGTTTACGTCTTATCTCCTCGGACTGACGGTCCCTCGAGGTCTGGTGCTTGGTCATCGTGTCGTCCAGGTTCTTGCCATAGCGACTCATGATCTCAGCAATCTGGGCAGCGCTGTCAGCGCCTGAAGGAACATGCATGAAACGTATGAGCAGCACTCTAGGAAAATGGGGCTTCATGTGTCATCCCGGATTAGCATGTGCAGTCCACACCGGCTTATCAGGGACAGGGGCAATATTTTCCGCTTTTATGGAATTTTTCATTTAAAGGAAGTCTCTTATATACAAAAATCCAGTCTATACAGCAAGTGTCACCTCTGATTAGAATGTGTGGACTGCACAGGCCACAAGGGAGATACAATACTTTCCATTATATTTATAATTATTAAACTATTTTTTAAACAGCTTAAGAAACAAACTTCTTTCCAAGTAACGTAAAGATTACACACTCTCTGTTGATTTAATGATTCACACATAAGTATATTATACACATTTTTAACTGTGCAACTCCAACCTAACTATTTTTTGGAGGGAAATTTTAACAACAGTATAATAAAGATTTTCATATATTGCATTTATCTTTTTGTAATTAGCTCTGTCACAGATACAAGAGGTGCATGCACAACCTTACAAAAGTCATAAGGAGATTTAAGAGTAACACTGTTGTATTTGCAATAGCAATCTAATCAGATACATCAGTTAACCCATTTATTCCTTGTGGACTCTCCCATCCTTCAAAATTAGATCAATTTATTTCCAAAATTAGGGATGACTAGTATATTTATTTCTATATTTTGAATATTTCTTACAGAAATTCCTTTAAGCAAACAGCACAGACCCTGATGAGATGCCGCATCATGCGGTGTCTCATCTGGGTCTACACTGTTTGCCAAGGCCTTTTTTCTAGACGCTAGGCATAAATGGGTTAAACACTGATCCCTCTATAAAACAATAGAAGCTGTGCCCACCATGGAGGTCAGTGACGAGCCCGTCGGTGAGCCCGTCAGTCACGTGGCGTCGTCTATTCTCCTCCTCCTCCACTTCCTGTCCAAGGGCCGCCTGTTCTTCCTTGAGAAGCTCACGTTCCAGACGCAGTCGCTCTCCGTTCTGTCGACGTAACAGCTCGGCCACGGCTCGGCTCATATTGCTGCCTCCCTGCATTGTTACATCAATGAAAGTGTACTTTTATTCATAGTTCAATGGAAAGTTCAGTTTAGTATTGATGTTGTTCCATTAAAAAACCCATGTTTGTTTTTATGAATTATCAAACAATTCACTCATCCAAAAAGTGAAATTAGAATGCGTTTTATTTTTAATCTGAAAGCACCGTCATAATCATTCCCACCACTTTGTATGTAAATGACCCATTGCCATCTGTCAATCAGACTACCTAACTATCAAAATCTTTTGCACAGTGATCAATTTTTTGACAACTGGTTCATTACCATTAATGAAAAATATCACAGTTCATTAAAAAATAACAGCAGCATTTCTGCATTAACTCTATCTACATTGAGAGGTCTGATGTCTTACCATGGGTCCTGTGAAGTTGATGTTGGTGGTGTCGCTGCTGCTGGTGGTGTTGGCAGCCCCTCCAGCGACCCCTCCATCCTTCCTCAGCTGCTCGTACATCGTCTGTGACATCGGGATCTGGCCGGAGTTCAGTCGGTCCAGCAGCAACTGCAGCGCCATCATGAGGTCAGCCTCCCGACCTCCAGCGCCTGCACCTGAATTTGTGATGATATTTAAGTCTACCTGTCTGAATGAGTAAAGACTTTCTATGAAATGTAAAGCTATACAACAATGTAGGTCCATATTTTGTTTAAAAGTAAATGATTACATTAAAAATGCATAGAGACAAAACAAAACACAAACATCTCCATGCCCAATCAGTATTTAATGCAGCAGCACCTTAATTGATAGAAAAATGATTATGAATAAAATACTTCTCAAATTAATCAATACAATTTTTATAAATATTTGGCAAGTTTAAGTACAGTTAAAACTGTAAAACAAAATTCAGGATTTGATATTTAAAGAAAAAAAAACAAACTAGAAATATGACGGACAAAAAAGTGGAATGCTTATTTCCTCACACTCCATGGAGGGCAAAAAAAACAACAACAAAGTTCAGCATTTCAAACCTGCAAACTTGTGTTTCGACCCAGCGATGCCAATAGTAGCATTGACAATGTTCGGACCCATGTCTCCAGAAGCGCCCTGTAGCCCGTCACGTATGCGCGCCGCCTTGCGCTCATTGAGCCGCGCCTCAAGCTGCTGCAGTTTTTCAGGATTCATGTTCATGAGGAGGTCACGCAGGCCCTCGTTCTGCTGCTGGATTTTTATGTAGAAGTTGCGCAGGTCCTCCTGTTGCCGTGCCAACTGTGCCGCGAGGTGCAGGTTCTGGTCCTCAAGTTTGTCGTACAGCACGCGCACGTTGAAGTCCTCCAGGTCCTTCTCACTGGCCAGGACTCCACCATCTGGGAAGGAGCAGTCAAATTATATATTAATATTGAATTATCATTTTTCAATTGATCATCACAATGATGTCACCCAAAAGTATTCAATTATTCAGGACACAAATTTAACAATTCTAATTGAAGACTCTGTTCATATCGGCAGCTGTATTTCCAATTATGCCTCAAATATAAACATGAAAGTATTTTGCCACTCCATAGGTATGACAGCAGGTAAAATATAAAAAACAAGAGATGTGTTTGTCAGAAACCCAATGCCCCCTACTGCGCCGCTTTGATTTTGTTGTTGTTGACCTTTGACCTCGAAGGATGACCTTGACCTTTTACCACTCAAAATGTGCAGCTCTATGAGTTACACATGCATGCCAAATATCAAGTTGCTATGATCAATATTGCAAAAGTTATGACCAATTTTCGAAACCTCAACGCAAGTGTGACGGAATTTCAGAAGGACAGACAGACAGACGGACAGTGCGATCACTATATGCCAACCTACCGGGGGCATAAAAAAAAAACATATAGAACAACTTGCAGTCAATGTAAGGTATAGTAACTAAATAGTCTCCCACAGTAAAAAGCAACTTAAATATATATATATATAAGTTGCTTTTTATATATATAATGACTGGGAGGTCCTTACTTCCAGTGGATGCAGCCATCAGATCAGCGTCAGCACCGTCTCCTGTGACCCTTGGTCCCAGGCTTACCTTGACGTCAGACTCACTGTATCAAACAACAAACACAATTGCTGCATTTACTTGATTAGTTTTCAATACTTGTTTATTGATGGTAATCTTAAAGAATAAGTATTTGAAGGTACTGGAATTCATTTAATCATTTACCATAGAAATTCACCAAATTGTGTTACAGAATCAAATCAACAAAGCCTGATTTCAACTGCCTATCTAAAACAATTAATCCTGGTATTAAATTAAACAAAAGAGATGGAATGGGTAAAATGTATTTTATACTATCAGCATGTAACAATGTCATACATGGGTTTCTCAGGCCAGTGGTCGGGATCATATCTCATGTAGTGAGGCACGGGCGGTGGTTTACCCAGACTGCGGTACTTTGGAGCCCAGTGCAACATGGGGTGCAGGCCCGCATGCTTCGGCAGCCAGATGAATATGGCCAGCACCAGCAGAAGACACAGGGTAGCGAAGAATGCAATGATGCCTGGAATTACATAGATTTTACATAAGAATTGATACGTAATGATATAGATACGCAGTATGAAATTATATCTTCAATGCAACAAAATAAAAGGGTTTTAAAATCGGTTTTGTTCATTCTGTTTTATCAATATTTTTATTAAATAAAATTACTGATTGTGACTTAACATTTCAAACATTCAAGGTAAGATTTGTGAACAGGATGGATTGGTACGAGTACTACAAGTTAACAATAACTTGGCCATTAAGCCTCCATATTGTAGCTTTTTATTTATGCTGGAAACCCATAAATTATGACACAAAACAATAATTCCCAAATCAGGGACGACACTTTTTGCTTTAATTGTAATTTTTGTCTTAAGGAAGTCTCTTCTTAGCTAGAATCCAGTTTAGACAGAAAGTGTCGTTCCTGATAAGCCTGTGCGAACTGCACAGGCTTATCTGGGACGACCCTTAACGCACATACATTTAGCCCCATTTTCCCATAGCGAGGCTTAAATAATGCATACAGGCCCCTACCTGCAATGAGGGACCAGTCAGGAGCCTGGTTTGCTACGTTCTGTGTGGCAAAACCAAGTGCTATAATGTTATCCGGGCTGGCAGGCTTTATTCTTGCAGATGAGGAGCATTGAACACCTTCCGGCTCAACTCGGATCAACACCTCCCTGCAATGGGTGAAGGCATACGTAAAAAGAGTCAAATAACAACAATTCTGTGCTAGTATCTTATTTAGCAAATAAAATATGGTATACAAATATAGACAAGTTATTTAAACATGACTTAAAATACCCTTAATCTTTGAGAAGGTCATTTCAAAACATCTGCCCAATTAACAGATGCATTTAAAGAACTGAAAATAAAAAAAGAATATAAACTTTTATTTCATGCTGATTTTGTTAATTTCAAGGTAATTTTTCTGATAACAGAACAGTTAGTTTTTGAAAGTGTCTATAACTTAGAAGCAGGTATAAGATTGACCAAACTAAAGAAAGAGTATGTATATATAAACAAACTCACAGTGTAGGGTCAGCTGCATCATAAAACACGTAATTTCCACCCTCATTAAACACATGGGCAAAGTTGGAGATGTTGGCATTGGTGTTCTCCACTTGATACTTGAGTGACGTGAAGGCACCAAAGTCGAACGTTGGGTTGGTGCTGAATAGATGGTCCTTGTTGTACTTGGGGTAGTGGCTCTGTGCCCGGTCTGTGTGGTTGATGTTTATCTTGAAGATCACCATCTCCCCGGACTCCACGCACAGCACGGGGTTGGGGATGTGGGTCGTTGGCACGGTGAGAGCGAGCAGACGGCGACGACCAATTAGGGCCGCTGCTGCATCCCGGGATAGCTCCTCAAGGGTCTCTGTGAAACGGAACGATAGGAATAGTTAGAACACAAATCCCACTGATTTCTAAGAGTTTTGTTGAATCCCTCTTAGTTCAAAGAGTCTCAAAAAGAATCCCACTGATTTCAAGAGCCTCAAAAATAATGCCATTAATACCAAAGTGTCTAAAATAGAATCCCACTGACTTCAAAGAGTCTGAAAAAGAATGCCATTTTTTTTAAAGAGTCTAAAAAAATGCTATGCTTTCAAAAGTATGTCACTGTGCTAAACAATCCCATTTTTTAAAAACTGCAGCTAATGTTTAAAACTTATGAAAAAAATATTCAATTTTTATTTCCTAATTTTCAAAACTTGTTATTTTAAAAGGCGTTATTTATTTTACAATTAAACGCCGTCTCTCCACGATAAGCTTTACTGCATATTAACATTTGCCAACTGCATACAAACTAAGCGGCATCATGTTAAAATGGGTCTTATGCCATATGCCGCCGGCATAGCTCCAGACCAGCCTGCAGTCGATTCAGTCTGGTCAGGAGCTATGCTGTCCGGTAATGAGACCACAGAACTTTACATGACTTTATAACAGACAGGGTAGCTCCTGACCAGACGGACTGATTGCACAGTCTGGTCAAGAGTAAGCTGACCACCTATGGCATAAGACCCACTCAAGGATGACATGCTTCAACTACTTATACAGGTACATACTGAATACGTTGAGTGCAGCGTCAGCGTTGGTGTAGATAGCACCTGTCACCTGGTCTCCCCACATGGCCACCACGAGGATTGTTTTACTGGTCTGACCTTCAAAACCTTCACCAGGGCCCAGGCAGTCAGGCATGACCTAAAGAGTGGATGGGTGAAAACGTATACATCTGAGCCTCACTCTGGGAAAATGGGCTTTAATGCATGTGCATAAATTGTTGCCCCATTTTAGCCTTTGCAGTCCACACAACTTAACATTCACAATAATTTTTTTCCAAAAATGAAGGACCTGTTAACCCTTTGAGTGCTGGAACCGGATTTTGAAGGCCTTTGCAAACAGTTTGGATCCAGATGAGACGCCACAGAACGTGGCGTCTCATCAGTATCCAAACTGTTTGCTATTCTGATAGTATTCTTTGAAAAAAATCAAAGAAAATGCTAATTTTAGAAATTTAGCAGACAACATTTTAGCAGACGACAAATTTCCCAGCATGCAAAGGGTTAAATATAACATGATGAGTACAATGTAGTGCCAAATATGTATGTTTTTTCAAAACATGAATGTATCTCATGTAATTTGTTGGGGAATGCTAAGTTTAACAGGCTCCTGAAGTTTTTCATATACACCTGCACATAACATGTACGGTAATTTTGTTTACTTAAAGCTGCAGTTGCCTATATAAAAAATGAATCAAAGGTTTCGTTGACTTGTACACAATGTGAGAAGTATTTAGAAACCAATTAATTATTTAATGTATTGAAAAAAGGATTTATTGAAGGCAACAACAACTATAGACAAAAAGATTAACCCATTCCTGCTCAGAAGCAAAGTGAAAATGGCTATACGCAACCAGCATATCACCAAAAAGCCTGCAAGTAATTGCATGCTGTTCAGGTTTTATCCTGTTTGCTGTTCATCAGTTTTTTAGGGTTGGAAACCTTTAATTTATTTTGATTTTCTAAGAAAACTAAAATCCCATCAAAGTGGTATCTGAGTGGTAAAGGATTAAGAAGAAAACTGTCTTACGTGTTCAGTAGTTATGTTTGTCACTGGGTCGGTGATCATAATGGCCAGCGTGCCGTCAGCCTTGAGAGACCCTTTCATCGTAGGTTTGGTTGTGAACTCACAGCTGGGAGGGCAAATAGAGGCCTCCGACACATAGCTGTCACAGAAACATCTGCAACAATAGAAACATAGCTGTAGTTTGCATACACTCTGTTTTCATATCCAGAAATTCACTTTGTTCTTGTATTTCATGGCACAATTTATGTAAGTTGTAATTTAATTCTGCATAAAATAACTGTTGATGTCAAAACAAAGCTCTTTTAATCTGATTTTTTTTCTATGAATAACTCCTATTCCTATGGAAACAATCTAAAACCATACTATAGAGTTATTCAACCAACGGTGACCATAACATGAGCCTTGTCTTGGGGAAAACTGTGTCGTGTTCTGACAAAACTGGGAAAAAAGGCTTGTACGTAAATTGTCATCCCAGATTAGCCTGTGAAGTCCACACAGGCTAATCAGGGATTATGGATTTTTTTGTTTAAATGATGTCTCTTCTTAGCGAAAATCCAGTTTAGGCGGAAAGTGTCGTCCCGGATTAGCCTGTGCGGACTGCACAGGCTAATCTGGGATGACACTTTACGCACATGCATTTTGTCCAGTTTTCTCAGAACACGGCACAACTGTGCTAAATGCATGAGCGTAAAGTGTCGTCCTAGATAAGCCTGTGACACATTTCTCCCAAAGTGGATTTTTGTTTAGAAAAGATCTTCTTTAAACAAAAAATTACATAAAAGTGGAAAGTGTCGTCCCTGATTAGCCTGTGCAGACTACACAGACAAATCTGTGACAACACTTTACGCACATGCATTCAGTCCAGAATGAGGCTAAAATAAACCTCACAGTGTGCAGCACAATTCTTACCTTCCCTGGTCGGTACTGTAGTATGAAGACGCGCACCCACCCCAGCCCTCGCAGCTGTAGGTGTCTGGGTCAACACATTTTCGGGTGCTGGAGTCTCGAACCTGGTGAGTGCTGCATCGGTCATCTGAGATCAGCTGACAGTCTTCGTCACCATCGAGGTCAGACTTCTCAAGGTCAAGGTCATCATAGTAGACGTAGCCAGCAAGGCACACGCATGCTTTGAACGATTCCTGGAATGTTCGGTACTTGCCCTTGCAGCCGCATTGCGTTGCGCCTTCAGCAGACGTTGATGTTTTTCCACATGTCTCACATCGTGTTGCATAGTCCAGGTTGCTGTAGGCATTAGCCGGGCAGAGGGCGCAGTCTAATACAGCTTCAGCTCTGATAAATGTGCCGTACGTTCCTCTCGGGCAGGACTTCTCGTAATGGGAGCCTACTGGGCAGTAAGAGCCTATGCGACACGGGTTGCTGTCACCGTGGCCTGTCCCAGCGGGGCAGTAGTAGCCACCTGGGCACGCCTCGCAGATGGAGCGGTCTGTGTAGTTTCCGTAGGTACCGTCCGGACAGATTCTGCAGGAGAGATCCGAGTCATACCGTAAACCAGCATGATCAAGAGCCTGATAGCCCAGGTCGCAAACGCTCGGATAGCTGCTGTTGAGTGGACAGTAGAATGGCTTCTCGCAAAGTATGGGCTCAATAGTACCTCCCGGACAGTAGTAGCCTGGTGGACACAGTGGTGGATACCCGGTCACTCCCTCGCAGTAATATCCCGGCGGACAGAGCAGTTCTATTGGCGATCCCGTGGGACAGTGGTAGCCTGGTCGGCATGGTATGCCATGCAAGTTGATGGTGTCGTTCGGACAGTAGTATCCGGCGCGGCACAGGGGGCAGTCCTCTGGTTCACCAGCCCCGGACGTGTTTCTCATGCGGCCGGCCGGACATAGCTCAGGATCCTCACCATTACGGCAGTAGAACCCGGACGGACACGGATACAGGGAGTAGTCAGTCATACCTATAGAATAGCATTTGAATTCATTCATTTAACATCATAACCATGACTGTTTGAATATTTATTTCATTTCAATTTGTTTATATTTAAATTATTAAATATGTTTGTAAATATGTATGTTTTTTTGCACATCTATGTTAACATAAATAAGCAAATTACCACCAACTTGATTTCATTACTTAGAAAGTAAAGCAAAAAAGTAAATGTAATTGTCACTTATATTTCTTGGTAAGCACATCAATTGCAAATTCATAAGTAAAGAATGTAGCTGATCACCTGTCTGGTTGCAGATGTAACCACTGACACAGGGTTTGCAGTCAGCCTGTATGTCGTTACCAGTCGTGTCCAGGTAGAAGTTGACAGGGCAGGGCAATGGCAGAGAGACCGTTATGCCCGTCCCATTGTGACAGTAGTGACCCGCAATGCACGGCACTGGATCAGTTGTACCTGAAAAACGAACAACTTTTCATAATGCTATTTATGGATGTTGGACAGACTTTCTGGGGTGTCAGAGAGATACGTTCTTTATTCTAAAGCTAAAAATTTATTTAAGTTGTCTATATTTGGCATTACATAACACAGCCATGCACACAAGAAATAAGTCATTGATGACTTTTGATACCATGTGATATTAATATGTGTCTGATTTGTCGTAAGAAAAGGTGAGGCTTGCCTGATATCACAGAAAGTAGGAGTAAATAATTTGTGTTATCAGTAAGTGATACTTGTGCACAAATGTCAAAATAAAATTCAATGTTTCCCATAGTAAAATGAATCAAAATTTTCCCTTACCGTTATCACACATGAACCCTGCTGGACAAAGGTCGCAATCCTCCAGCTGTGCTCCCCCTACAATTGGCCTGTACACAGTTTCGGGACAAGGCGTAGGTATGTAGGTGCCTTCCAAGCAGTAGTGACCAGTCGGACACGGTCCCGCACATTCGTCATACGCCTCACATCCGCTGAAGTTTGATGCCGTAAGGGGCATGTCACTCTTGCTGCCGGAGAGACAGAAGTATCCAGCAACACACTGGCTGGACAACTGACCACTGCGACAGTAAACTGACGTCTCGCACGGTAGACATTCGGCAGCCTCCTGTAGTCCTGTTGTGTTGTCCAATGTATAGGTGCCGTTGGGACAAATATTAGGTACCATTGTGCCTGCAACAGCCCATTTGTACAGTGTTAGTTGAGTGTAAAACTATTGTATCTTGTATAGAAAATTCTAAACTTCCAGAAATCTTACTCGTATTATGAGTGTAATAAGAGTTCTGCAGTAAACAACAACAACTACAGAACTGAATCAATCATTGTCTTACATCTTTAATATTTGATACAAGCAGTTGTTGATTTAAAAAACAATCTTAACCAGCCTATAATCATTTTGGCTTCTGATGCATAAAGATCAAACAGCAAATTGAACAGCCATCAGAATCGCAAAGAGTTAATTAGTAGTCAAAATCAGCAATCATGCAAACATTGTTTTGATTCTAACATGATCTGCAATTAAAATGAAAACTTTATTTTACTATGCTGAGCTCAGCATTGGATTTTCTTCTTCAATTGTATTGGAATAGAGTGATAGTTTTTGTCTTTGTACTTTTCTATACAAAGAACATGCAGTATGATGATAGATTGTTCAATGCCAACATGCCTTGTGGACAGTAGTGGTAGGCGGGACAGATGATTTGCTGGGCTGACGTTCCACTGGTGCAGTAGTATCCCGCAGGACAAGGTTCGCACTCCCACCGACCGATCGTCGTGGAGAAGTAGCCTGCGGGGCAAGGCGTTGGTGCAGAAGAGCCTTCCAGACAGAAGTAGCCCACGGGGCACTCAAAACCTACAGAAATAATTTAAGAACTTTTCCTTGTTTCATCACATTAAAAAAATATGTTCATGATTTAACTGACATTAAATTGAAATATTTGTTATGAAAAATGTTGAAACAAATAAATACAGTGTATTATGCAAATCAATGGATTACTGCGTTAATCAGGTGGATTGTGTTACACTGTACAACACCTGATAGCAGAAAAGTGTGTTATAAGAAATACCACAATCCACGGAATTGGACTATCAGATGTTAAGTATTTCACAACATTTAACCCTTTCCTGCTCAGAAGCAAAGTTAAAATTGCTATATGCAACCAGCATAAACCAGAACAGATCGCAAGTAACTGGCAGTCTGTTCATGTTTCATGATGTTTGCTGCTCATCAGTACCTTTTAACTAGTTTCAACCATAAATGAGCACAAGAAGTGAAATACCTGTAGGTGTTGCTGAGATGGTTGACTCGTTAGTTGGGCAGTAGTAGCCTCGAGTACAGTTGCCTGTGGGTGTTGAGAGTCCGTCTATAGCGCAGTACATGCCACCTGTGCATGACGTACAGTCATCCACAGTTTTACCAGCTGAAAATCATACGCGAATATCATGTAAACATTTGGACCATACCCATACAATAATATCATGAATACATATGGACCAATCCCATACAAGCATCTTATGTATACATATTTACCATTCCCATACAAGCATATCATGAATACATATGGACAGTTCCCATATACGAATTTCATGATTACATATGGACCATTCCTATACAAGAATATCATGAATACATATTTACCATTTGCATACAAGCATATCATGGATACATATGGACCATTCCCATATAAGAATCGCATGAATACATATGGACCATTCCCATGTAAGAATCGCATGAATACATATGGACCATTCCCATACAAGCATATCATGAATACATATGGACCATTCCCATACAAGAATATCATGAATACATAATATGGACCATAGACTTAGAAGAATATCATCAATACGTATGAACCATTCCTATACAAGAATATTCTGAATATTTATGGACCATTCCAATAAAAAAATCTCATGTATAAAGTAATTACATTTATTTTGAACAATATTAACTCAAATTTCTATGTCGAAGTATTTTTCGGTCACATTTTTTTCCTTCTTAACTTTAAGAGAATTTAATCAGGAATTTGATGTTTAATTTAAACTCCCCTTTTTCAAATTACCAATATTTAAAACCCATTACTATAGTCACATCTTCAGTTTTTGTCTTTTTATCATTTGTTAATGCCAAGCGCTTATCTGCATGATTAAAGTCTTTATTTTGAATTCCTTTTAAGGCTGTAACACAGCTTTGTGTTCATTCAATTTATAAGACATGATGCAATTAAAATTCTTTGGTAAAGTCACAGAAAATATAACAATCTGGGTCCTTACTTGTAACAGGCCGGAATGTTCCGGCAGGGCACTTCTCCCACAGTTTGGTTCCGTTTGGACAGTAGTGGCCAGACGGGCACGGTCCATTGAGCGGGAATGAGCCAGACGGCACAGGTGTGCTCTGATTGGCTCCTCCTTGGCAGAAGTATCCTGCCTCACAGTCACCTGCAGAGAAGTTGTAACGCATGCATACAACTTGACACTGGAAAAGGTGTTGGCCACTTAAGGCCACACATAATGCTGCATTTTGCAATTGTAATAATGTAAACATTGAATCAGCCACTCAAAAGACTTTAAAATTTAAGAATCCTTTTCATGCACTGTTTCACCCTGAAAGCAACATTTCAGGAGCAATACAGCACTTGTTTTTAATATATTCATATTTGCATTAAAATAAGATACGTTTGATATCAAAGAGCCTGATTTCTCACCGTCGGGCAGTGTATTTCCGGTGCCCTCGCAGTACATTCCCACGGAGCAGTCCGTACAGTCGGAATCCTCGTCCTGTCCTGTGTCGTTGTTGAACGTGCCCGGTGGACATGGCACAGGGTTAGCATCACCATACACGCAGTAGTGACCTTGTAACACAGGCAGGGGCGTAACAATATTGCTGACATGACACACAAGTGCATCATTATCAATCTTACAGTCTGTCAGCTTTCTGTCTAACTTTGAATCTTGTGTTGATAATGAATGGCATAGAACTTTCATCAGAGAGATTATTTCAATCCTATTTTCACTGACAGAATTTAAAAAGGTTGATTCACAGTGATATCATAATTTACTACTGAAGATCTTTACCACAGCAAACCCATATGCAATTCAATTCTAGGTCTGTAAATAAGGTATTAATGTAAACAGTTTAAATCAAATATTTAAAGAGTTATTGAGCTTAAACCATTTTTGTATTTTAAGCTGAAACTATTTTTTATAATTTTAGTAATTGTGACCTTGACCCTAATCTGCCTTCCAAATAAATCTTTGATAAAACATATTAATGCTTGCAGTTTTATGACAATTCATTCTAGAAATCCAAAACCATCTGTCTAAAGCAACACACAAGCCATCGGCTTTCTAACTCACCGGTCATGCAGCGCTCCGGGGTGGTCATGTTGCTATAGAGACACATGTATCCGGCGGGGCAGACGGTGCAGTTGTCCTGGCCCAGGGAGGCCTGGTAGGTGCCTGGGGGACAGGATTCCTCCTGGGTGGTGCCTGCCTCACAGAAGTGACCCCGTGGGCAGATGTAGCCCGTCACCCCGTCTGTTGGGTTGGGTGTGCTGCTTCCTTCCAAGCAGACGTAGCTGAGAACAAACAAGAGAGGCAATGATAAAAGAGATAAATAGATAGAGACAGATTTAACAATTGCACATTTCACTATAAATTTATGCTTTTATGATGAAGTTACATCCTTTTTGGGCATAACCCTTATTCTTAAAGTGGAAAGAAAATAATTGTCGGCTGAAACACATAACAAAATAAATACTCCTCTATATTTCAATGCTAAAAATAAACTTAAAGTTTTCCAATTGTAGAAAAATATCTCAAATACAATTATATAAACATGAAACATAGTTCATTAACAGGCTTTATTTCTGTTTAGAATCTGAATTGACCAATATAGGACAAGCCGATTGCAGGTTTCTTACCCTGGATCACAAGCTGGCATGGTGGAGTTCTTGATGTTGGCCTGTACGAAGCAATAGTGACCTGGCAAGCAGGGGAGACAATCCGTGACCTGCGTGACCCCTGTGCTCCTTGAGAACGTGCCGATGGGGCAGGGCTCTGGGTAGTCTGACCCCACAGGGCAGTAGTATCCAACTGGGCAAATGTCGTTTCCGGTGAAGCTGGTATTGTCATTGGGGTCGACCTGCAATCGCACCAACATATACATATACTGTTAAAACAGAATTATTTCTGATAAAAGGACTTCCCACCTTAAAAGTTGATTAATATCAGGATTTTTTTTTTCTTTTACCATGTGATTATTTAAACACTTTATGAATGTAATATTTCCAACGGCTGCCTTTCTTTTAGCATAGTCTTAGCATGTACACAGCATTTAAGAACATAATTAATTAAAAAAAAAATATTTGATATAATGATAATTTTGATTATTCCTAATATACTTTAGTAAGTATATACATTAAATGACTTTTTTTTTTTAAATATAAAAATCTATGAATAAGTCCCTTGCAGAACAAAATCAATATTTAACATATCATCCTCACTCTGGAAAAACCAAGCTTAATGCATGTGCGTTAAGGGTCATCCCAGATTAGCATATGCAGTCCACACAGGCTAACCAGGGACTACACTTTTTGCTTTTATTGTATTTTTCGTTTAAAGGCAGTCCCTTCCTTGCGATAATCTAGTTTAGGTGGAAGGACTTTACACACATGCATTTAACCCTGTTTGCCCAGGGTGAGGCTCATATATTTATTTTCGCAGCAGTAGCTGACACCTTTACCTTATGATTGACAGGTGATGCAGACTCAGCAGCCCCTGTGCAGTAGTACCCGGCACTGCAGTTGGCCGTGGGCGTGATCTGCCCGGCGGTACCGCAGTACATGCCCGGAGTGCAGTCGCGGCAGTCAGCCTGCGCCTTGTAGTTGAGGACGTCTCCGTAGGTGCCCACGGCACACGGGGTGGGCAGGCTGGAGCCCAGGGGGCAGTAGTTGCCCAGCGTGCAGTTGGCTGGGGTTGTTATGGCGAGACCTGTGCAGAAACATTGCGGATGTTTTGATTTTAATTTGATCATAATTGTGTCGTGTTCTGAGAAAACTCGGCATAATGCTTGTGCGTAAAGTGTCATCCCAGATAAGCCTGTGCAGTCCGCACAGGCTTATCAGGGACAACACTTTCCGCCTTAACTAGATTATCTCTAAGAAGAGACATCACTGAAGCGAAAAATTCCATAAAAGCGTAAATTGTCATCCCTGATTAGCCTGTGCAGACTGCACAGGCTAACCTGAATGACAATTTACGCACATGCATTATGCCCAGTTTTCTCAGAACACGACACAATTTGTCACCATGGCCTATCTCT
>VMBQ01007910.1:0-26897 GCA_007657795.1 Dreissena rostriformis
ATTTTGATTATTTATGTGGTATGTGTGAAGTTTCGCTAGCCCTCAAACCGGTTTAAAGCCCCTATGCTTTGTATTCACCGTTCCAATGCAGTTATCCCAGTTATAATCATTGTTTGCTTATAGTTGGTGTTCTGTTATACAAAAATTAGATAAACACCCCACTTTCTCTCATGATATAGTTTCTGGAGTTTCATCATTTGGTATATTTTACATAATAAATCATTGCACGAATACGGAACCAGCACATGGTTAAATGTTAGGTTAAAGATTTAGTGTTGTTTAGCCAGCTGGGAAAGACAGATAGTTTCCATGTCATCAGTCTACACTTTGCTTGCTTTAGCGTAACTGGTAAACATTTATTTTTATGTTTTGTATGTATTTAATGTTTGTCATATACTCAGAAATGGAATTATATTGATACTTATACGATTGATTACCTAAGCGCATCGGTGCACTAAGCTGTAGTTTGTACTTTCGTTTTCCTTTTATGAGACATAGCATGTGTACTTTCGTTTTCCGTTTACGGAACATGGTAGTATGTTTAAATAGAAATGTAATTTTGCATGAAACAACATTATTGTAACAATAAATAAACTTGCTACGCAAACTATTCACATTTATTTATTTTGTTTATTTTAAACCAAACATAATACAGTCAAGTTACCATTACCGGATCAGTAGCGCAATAAAGTTGTTCTGGTGAAAAGCAATCAATGTTTTGAGACTTCTTTTACACCAGTTTGATAAAATATTACATTTGCTTAATGTTTACTGTCTTATTTTTAAATGCATGCAAAATGTATTTGTGATACTTTTGATTCGCCTCAGAATTGATGCATTAACGGATCAGTTGTAGCCATAACGTATCACGTGATTCAAACCACTCAGGAGTGCATCTAACACGCTATTTAAACTGTCGAAACATGAACTGTGTTGTTTACAATGATTAAGTTACATTGCCAGTTATAAATTATATTCATTTTTTTGCTTTTAATTGTTTTCTATATGTGATTTTGTATCTACACGTTACGCATGGTGTTCTTGTGTGAATTATCTNTCGACGTGACTTTATTATCATGTCTCTTCTACCGCTCTCTTTTTCATAGGTACCGAAATATATATTGGTAGAAAACCTATGTAACGTTTTGTTATCAGCGAAATCGTCCTAGTTAGGGCTACTACCCGTTATGTCTCTCGTATTATCTTAAGTGTGTATTGTATCTATCTCAGTTTATCAAAATTTAACTGTTTGCATACAGTTGTCATTCCTCGCTTTATGGGAATGTTCATGGGCACACTATCTTAGCACTTGACAAGCTTAATCATCTGAATGAAATAGTTACGGTCTTTGGACATTGTTTTATTAGTATAGCAAATAGAAATATGTTTGCTGAATAAAGCAATCTTCATTAAAATAAACTCACTTAAGAAATATCGCAATTTAGTTATATGGTATCCTATGTTGAGGTTGATGTTACTTATAGTTTATAATATAAACTATAAGTAACATCAACCTCAACATAGGTTATAATATTTGATGACATTCTTATGATCTTTACTGGCTTTTTAGATTTAAAACCTTCATATTGATGATTTAAATAAATGCCATTCAACCATAAAATCTACCTAGTGTATATTTTTTGAGTAATTGTATGTAGCTTTCAGTGATGTATGAATATCAAAAAGTGAATCAGACACTGCTGTCACAATTATATTTTGTAAGCACGAATACAAAAAATAAATTAATAAAGTAGCTTAATAGTTTCAAGTTTTTTACTTGGTATATCGGCAAGACGCCTTTGACCATTTACATACAAGTAAACAAAGTACATGTATAACCAAAGTGCATCAGTACAATACAAATACAATCATGAAATTGAATAAACAAACACAAACTACAATGAAAGTGTTCAAACATTATGTACAAACGTGAACGTATTAACAACAACAACAACAAAAGAAAAGAGCAAACAAGTAATATTTAGACAATATAATAAGGGTTACATACAATATTTATTTAAGAAGCAGAACATGTTTTTATTTTTTTCCTCGCGGAGTTTCATGGCATCAGTTATGAGTCTGGCAACATTCTTAATGACTTTATTATGTTGACAAGAGAGTATGTTTTTAATTTTCGTTAAATTTGACCAGTTTGATCGAATACAATATTTTGTTCGTAGATCTTTATAGATTGGGCAAGTTAGAAAGAAGTGATATTCAGATTCAACAACGTTTGAGTTACATAGTCTACATGTGCGTTGGTTTCTTAAAATGTTATTATATCTACCAGTTTCCATATCAAGTTTATGGGCGCTAAGTCTAAATCTTGATAAATTTTGTTTGTGAACTGATTTTTAGTATTGATGCAATCTAAATATTTTTCATACGCGAATTCAGTCTAAAACATTCTATAAACTATAATATAGTATTCTAATTTCGGTTGGTTAAATATTGTATCGTGCCAATTTTGGATAAATTGGTCTTTTAATCGTTGGTTGATATCATTTGAAAAATTAAAATTTTTAAGTATATTATTGAATAAAAGTCCGTGTCCTAGATGTTCTAATTGTTGTTTTACAAACGCTTACCACATAGTGTTGTTATTGTTATTATTATCCCTAATAAAATCATTGTAAAGATTACATTGTTCATTATAAACAGTGTGCATAAGAGATTCAGGATTTTGTTTGATTTTAACCCCAAAACTAAGAGCCCGTTGTTTGCATATAATAGAGAGAGGACATCTGCCTAGTTCGCCTAAGACAGCGGCATTTGAAGTCTGTGAGCGCACACCAAAATAGTTTTACAAAATTTAAAATGAAGATTGTCAACTTCATCAATGTTATCAGTTCCCCATATTTCAGATGCATATAAAATAATTGGTACCACTAGGAAGTCGAACAGAGAAAGTTTTGTTTTAATATCCAGCTTAACTTTTCTAAAAAATGGACGATAAATGGTTGTAAGCTTTTAAGGCTTGTTCATTATCTGCATTAATTGCTTTTGATATATTACCAGTGTAGTGTATTTTAAGGCCTAAATAACCAGATTCATCAACAATTTCAATAGCCTGTTGATTAATATTCCATCTAAATGTACACTTACTTTTCCTTTTTTCGAATATGCAAATTTTAGTTTTGTTTATATTATTTTTTAATCCCCATTTACATTATTGATAGATAGAATTTAATTGCAATTGTAGACTTTCTTGATTGGTGGTAAATAATGCAATGTCATCAGCAAATAACAACATAAATATTGATAATAAACGTACATCTTTTTCATCAAAACTTTTAAAATCAATACAATCATTAATGTCATTAATGAATAAAATAATAATAAAGGTGATAATGGCTCACCCTGTTTTACTCCTAACGTAACAACAAAAAGCTCCGAATAAGACATATCTTTATAATGTGTAACATTAGATTTAACATTCTGATAGATTGACTTGATCATATTTAACATTTTACAGCTTATTCCTTCCTGTATTAATTTAATCCACAAAGCCTCATATATAACAGTATCAAATGCCTTTTCATAATCAATAAAAACGCAATAAAGTTTCGACTTATTGTTAATAATGTTCTGGATTATAGTATGCAAAATAAAAATGCAATCAATCGTACTACGTTTATCTCTAAATCCGAATTGCGATGTATTAAATATATTATCATAAATACTCAATTGCAAGATAGTCTATAGTACCTTCTAATATAATGTTTCATTCCCTCATTGAAAAAGTCGACGCATTATGCTGTTGTTTTATGTTTAACCAGATTATACCCTAAGTAATAGTTTAAGCAAGCTTTTAATTCCTGAGCCTATAGATAAATACCACAATTGCACTTTCATGACATTAGCACGAACAGTTTGGAATATATGAAAACAGCAATTGTGTCTAAAGATGTCGTAACTCAACTGTTTGATTTTCCGAGGTGAATGATGGGTATGGACTACTTTCAAGATAGATTTAATCACGCATTCAGTAATCCAGCGTGGTTTAGGGGTTGGACGAAAGCATTGATGTCACACAGGTCTCTGTAAATAGAAAACTGTTAATATAGATATAAACATTGTAACAAACAATATGTCGGTAAAACTAATGTTTCCGCAGAACAAATACCTATGTTTTTTTTAACCGGAATTGCTCGATAAATCCCATTTCACATGTTGCAAGACATTTTGGTTCTTTCGACAATGATTGTACTTTATCCGATTTCTCTTTTATACCTGTTGAAAAAATCGTGATCGTTTTGGACACATAAAAGTATGGCCCCTGACGGTCTCAATAATAAACTGCTTTATGATAAAGACATTATTAGCATTGTTTACATCTAAATTTGCCATTTGCATAATACTGTGCTCTTTGCTTCCTGTTTGGTGTGATGGAAGTATACTGGTTGTATGGACCACGTGGTCATATAACATTTACAAGCACAATACTGAGTTGAAAATGGTCTCGAGACGATTTTGAAATCAGTGTGTCTCAATCATGTGCTAATACGTCGACAGTTACTTAGCTTAGTATGTTGTATAGTGTAAAATTACATTAATCTACACCAATGGAAACATGTTTTATTCATTTTTTTTAATTAGCCGATTTGTTAACGTAGCCGTTAGGGTTACATATTAGGAGCAAATACTAGCATAAAGTTTATACAAGATGAAATGATGTTAAAGTAATTCCGCGGCAATTATGATATGCATACATCATATGAAAAGCAGGTCTACATTAGGACGCTCTAGATGAATATTGAAAAGTCAAACACTTGTCTCGAGCATATATTCATGGTTAAATGTTATGTTCTTGTTGTATATACATCATTTACAGAGTCATGTTTTTCATGTATAACAAGAATGTTGAACATGTTTTTAACATAATCTTATCATATTTTCAGAGAACAATACTATGTGGTTGTTAACCTGCATTTCACACTTGACCGTCTAGACGCATAATGGCACACGGACATAATTTCGAGTCAAAAGCTTCAGGTAGGCTATTCTGAATATCCTAGATTCCCAGTCAAGTAACACTGTTTGCATCAGCATTCTTTCTACTGTATGTCGGGTTTCTTGTTTGAGTGGATTATTATGTTCATGCTGAATACTTTTCTAATATTTATTTTTGTAATATCACGTGGAAATAAGATTATTTTGAAAGCATTAAACTGAACACATATGTTTATTATCCGATATGTTCATTTGTAATGTAGATCTTCTGGATAAGATTGCAATGATCTCAGTTTGCTGTAATATGCATTCCTTTTGAACAAAATGTATACATGTATGTCGAGTCTCTCTGATTGTAACATTAATATAATTGCGTATACACATGTTTATTTATTAATTGATTTAGCAAACACCTAGAATAAAGTGCAGTTTAATGTAAATAAACTATAACAAACGTCCGGAAAAAGTTCATCATTCTTACATTGACAGAAAATGTTTACATACGGTTTATATTCAAAGTATTTTTCAATTATATCTGAACGCAATCAAATGCACCAAACAGAAGATCAGTATAAATAAAAAAAATGTAATGACGTGTATTTAAACAATAACAATATGTTGAATGTGATCTCGCGTATGTAAAAGTACGAAGAACAGTCGTTATTTTAAAGAGTATCTGTATTTTCGATTTGTTTTGTCGCCAGTAGATCTATAATATATGGATATAACAATAGTCTGCCATTACGGGGGTGGGGGGATGGCGTTGTATCGCACTCGTTGAAAGTGTAACATCGTATTTCAATCTCTATGTTGTCTCGTAGAATACACAATACCACAATAAAATATTTCGGTGCAACCCATCGAAACACCACAGTCATTTAATATGCCGTATGGATTTTACCTAGTATCCATTTCAAAATGAGAGATTGCACACGCATTGCATGCATAGTGATACATAATGCACATCAAAGCATTTCTTGTCTGTGTAATATGTTGCGATATCGACTAAAATACATTATTGACTATGAAGACACACCGTTGGTTAATGCTGCTGTGCTAAGCCTATAAAAACGTATTCGTTTTTTATGTATTTTCAGTTCTGTCATAAAAATCTTCAAAATTCGTAACACATACCTGCAAGAAACGTGCTAATGAGCGGTTTATTAATGTATCATGTAAATGTTGACATGCTCACGTATTTTCAAGTGGTTATCCCAGCAAATGTGTATTTCAACCATGTACTTTGGTGTTATGCAAAATGATTTTTCGGTTCACTTGTGGTATTCCTTGTTTTCAGGTGGGGAATATGCTACGCTAAGAAGGGTCGGTCGGTTTACCCTTGCCGATGTTGGAGTTGGTGTCCCTTGGTCAGTGCTTACCGAATTCGGTATTGGAGATGTCCTGGAGTCTAATGGGATCACTGTAGTGCAAGAAGATTCGGATAGTGACGCCGTCACGTTTGGATGCAAACCAGAACACGAACCTTCAATAGAATCTACGTTTGGTCAATTAATTAATAAGATACTATATTTGCAAAAGATTAGGTTCAGAACGGATTTAGCTGAGAAACTATTGATCCAAAAAGGGTTTGTCAGTGAGAATGTTCTTGCATACATTTGTAAAGTATACAAAAATCGAAACGTGCGAGTATATAGATGCACAAAATCTGGACATTTCTATGTTTGCGGCAAAACACAATCGGACGTAACTAAGGCGACGAACGTTATTTCACAATCAATTGTCGAAATAGTTTTATCAAACACAGAATTGGAACAAGTTGAACCATTTGTTACAAGATGGACTAATACATGTAAGTTATTCAGATATTATTCCAGTGAATATGCTTCCAAGTTCGTTGCAACAAGGGATAGGATGGAAGATTTGGAAAATAATGCTAAGCTGGATTACATTTTCAAGATTTCTGGAATTGAAGCTGCCATTATGTCAGATTGTGGGCAGATTAAGGACAAGGTTATGGAACTGGCAAACAAGCTGCCTGTCACTTTGTTGCCCTACAAGGAGAACACAGATATGTTACATCTCGTAGGTACTACGAAACACGTCACCAAATTTATGTCGGAAACTATAAAAATATGTGACAAAAAGGATTACACGTGTAAGACACCTGTGTCCAAGATTTATTTAATTGATGATGACGTTAAACAGATATCTGAAAAGTATCAGTGTGCTGTGTCCATAGATGTCGGTTCGCAGGATGAACATTCCTGTGGGGCAAAACTGATTGCAAGCTGGGTAGATGAGGACGGGATAGGATTGCACCTAGTTCAGGGCGATATGTTGAAAATGAAGGTGGACGCTGTATTGCTACTAACTACCACATTGGGATTCCCCTTGTGTGACTTAGAAAAACAATCTTTTAGTAAGTGTTAACGTCCCAGATGCATTTCTATATATTTAACATGTAAAAATTATAATTACATAAATAAGAATATAAAACGATTTTTAAGAATGCATGGAAATAAATAATACAATTTAATGACATCGCTCTTAAAAATGCGTCAGACTATGTTTGTCAAATGGCAATGTACAAAACACATGAGATTAATCTATGTTTCGAAGACGTACCATTGAGCTTTACAGTTAATAGCATTTAATGTTTATTGTATATAACATTATTACTCATGGCATAATATGATAAAGTACAGAATACTCGCAGTATAATAATTTTGCAGATATCATTCTTATTTAACTTCATTCTCAACCGAATGTGCAACCTTTTGCGTTACCCTAACCCTAACCCAAACCTTACCCTTGCCCTAAAGAAGAACATCAATCGTAACTGTAAATGTATGTTTTATTAAAATATCAGATATTATAGAATGTGTACATGAGTATAAATTACATCATTAAAAAGGCATGCGGTATTGACAAATAAGCCAGGCGTTTGATTGATGATGTTTATCAGTTGTTGCAATGCGTATACTATTGAATGTTATTTTACAGAGCAATGTCGCATATATGGACCGGACACAGCTTCGAAAATGAAGCTAACACTTGGAGAAACGTTCGTCAAGCCAGCAACGAAAGATAACCCATGCATAGTTATGCTTGCCGTGAAAACCCCTTCGAGTTGGACAATGGACAATTTGATGATGGACTTTTTAACGAAATTCTTCAGAGATGTGCTTTATGGTGACAAATACAAATCAGTTTCAATACATGCATCAATGATGGATGGTCATGGTTATATTGCCCCAGCTTTTTTGCAACACTTTATTAATGCCGCGTACACGAGTAGGCTTCAGTGCTATATTTGTTGTACACCTGACGAAAATGCCGCCTCAATTGCACACGAAATTCACCAACATTACCTGCTTGAACAGATGTTCATGCGTTTAAGGCGGATATATGCGACGGACGTGCAGTTTAAAGGTGAGTACGTTTGTTTCCATTACCTTTGTTAGTGAATTGCTGGTGGAGAAAGCAAATGTGTTTGCTCTTTTTAAGTCAATAACGAAATCTTGCATCACAAGTGAGATGATATAAAACTCACCTTTTCAAACTTACGTGCAATGTGTTAACATTTATACGCACTTGTTTTGGCAGGATTCTATCCTTTGGAGATTGATGTCCGGAGTGGTACGCTCATAGAACAACAGGTACTGCATTCGTTATAAAGCTTATTTGCCCGTATAGTGTGTGTGAGGTAGTCAACAAATAGGTCTTTGTTAAAAGCAAATATAACAAAAGTATCACAATATCTGCATACTACTTTAGCAAAAAAATCATCTTTTATTTAACTCATCGTTTGCCCTCGAAAAATTAGACTATGGCATACCAAAACATACATATATCACTGATGTTATTTACTTATGACAAGACGTATAAATTACCAGTGTTATAACCTCGATGTGGGATGCAATTTACTATTTTCTATATGCCCTCTAATTGGAACACGCAAGTACAACAACAACAACATTAATTTCAGCAATAAAGCTCACTAAAGCTTCTAGCCTACAATAAAACTGAATATTTAAATGAACGTTGGCGGGAACATAATAGTTTTGCTAAACCAACCGAAACCAACTAATACTCTCTATTTAATAAAGTTGTTTATGTGCAACACACATGGCTCATGTTTGAATGCCAATAATCAATGTCACGCTTTGATGCAAATGCCAACAATTAACTGGAGCATACGTTTTCTGACATGGGGACTTTAATTTAATTTAGAGAACAACGGTCATCTGGATTGGTAGCTTGTACAAAACAACAACAACACAAATCATCCTGATTATAGCTTGCTTGCTTGCACTCCGATTAATGCTTTAAAGTAAATACTTAACTAGTTGAATGCATCCGTACGTTTTAACGTAGTCTCTTATTGTGTCTAAATAAAATCTTACCGAAAACACACATTCATTTGTTTGAAATAATACCGAGTATTTGTAATTTTATATCGTAGCTTCTTTACAACTATAGGTGGTGATGTATCTAGAGTTTACCTGCGTTGTGTTTTTTTATGGGCACATTAATACAACGATATATTGTTATAAAAGTCGTTTATCTGCGTATTAATTAGGTGGAAGCTATAGTGAACACAGTCAACCGCAAGTTAGATCTCAGCAAAGGTGAAATATCAGCTATGATTTTAAAACTTGGCGGTCCAAGTATTCAGACGCAATGTAAAGAAAGATGTAAAGGTGAATTACCCGAAGGACAGTGCGTAGAAACAGAGGCGGGATCACTGCAGACGAGAGGAATAAAACATATCATTCATTGCGTGCTGCCGAAGTTCCAGAAAAATACCTTCAGAATGGTCCGGTTTTTATTTTTATAATACATGTATTTGGGAAAATGATGATGCATTGGAAATTGTATCATACATGTCCATAAACGTATGTAATGAGAGGACATGTATAGAGAGCTCGATTTTATATTTATAAAGAGTCATTTCAAAGTTTACTCTTGCAATAAGTATTTTGCTCCCACTCAATGGAAACGTTGTAAAAGGTAAATTGGAATCAAGATTTCCTTCTGGCATACGCACGTCGTTTTTTATCCGCGCATAATGATCTTGAAAACCATGAGAGGTATCAGCTGAAACATAACGTTAAAATATGTCTCAATGAGGGGCGGCGAAGCGCATTATAACCTTAACTTTGGCTTTCATATGATTGGACTTATTGCCCTAAGTAAATTATTATGTTTAAATGTTGTCCCGGTCTTATCTCGAACACCATTAGTGGTAGAAGGCTCAGGTTGAGGAGAAGTGTATTGAAGTTTGAAAGGAGGCAAATCTTGACATCTGTAAGAGGTGCATGTTATGACATACTATGTACGACTACATAAAACTAGTAATGTGGCATACGTGGGTATTTCAGGCCCGACCGTGACAGTTCTAGTTGTAACAATGTACTGCATAAACTAATGTTTTATAGTGTTGGCAAAATTAGTTCGTGGTTTTACAGGTCATAAACCGAATGGTTAAGCTGTGTCTGCTAGAAGCAGACCGACAAAAGTGCACATCGATTGCAATCCCGCCTATTGGTACCGGTAGAAATAAGTATCCTATGCGCGACACTATGTATGCCATGATGATCGCTGCAAAAGAATACCAGATCGAGCGTGTCTGTTCTACGCTGGAAACTGTGGTGTTTGTAGCGCCTAACAGTGATTTTAAGGTAAAATACAGTTTTTTTTATCGAATATTTATTATTTCGACTGCTAAACAGATGCTTTGATTCTTGCTTATATGGCTGTTCCAAATGGTTGTTTTTAAATTTTATGGTTACCTCACTAAAACAAAGGATGTGATACAACTTCCGCGCAGAGATTTGATTTTCCCGAGCATAGCTCGTACACACTACCTGCCCACAACGTGATGATTGTTGATTCAAATATTAAAGTTATAATATATGATTTTAAATCTTAAATTTTTATTTTCTGTAACATGTTTTACTGTAAACAATACATGCAATGTTCAATTATGTAGCAAATAGCACTGATTTGCGTTCAAACTAGTAACTTAGTAAGAGTCCTTCCAGATTGACAAGGATTTTACTAATGAATGCAGAAGTTAGCCTTAACCCGTATGATGAGGTAACCACAACGAGAAATTGAAAGTAATAATGCTGTTATTGAATGTGTTGTGCTGTACATTGCAGCAATTCAAAGCTGTCCAAGAAGATATATTTTCAGGTGATCATATACTCAGCAAAGCACTTCCAGCACCTAGTGAGTAGAACGAAGAAAATATGTATATAAAAGTATTTACTGCGAACTTAAATTAACGAATTGACCTTATCAGTCCATATACAGCCCGTTATCTAATCGTTATTCATACTCACAATTATGTGTTTCATGTACTATGTACGCGATGGATTGCATTGCACTTGTTATAAAAAAGCAATAGCCAAATTTTGTACACGATTCAAAAGTTTTTGTATTTGAACATCTATCAATTCAGATTTACATCGTAATGTCCGACAATGCGCTCAACGTCAATATATAATTATCAATCTTTAATGAACATTGTTCTTAGTTTGCTTAATGTAAGTTGTGGTCTTGAACTAATTGTTTACACACTACAACAAGGTATATCCATGCGCGTAGTTTAGATAATCGACGTCACTGATATTCCAAATGTTCTTCGTTTTAGAAGTTCCAGGGCTTTATCAGCAGTTAAGCATTCAAAACGAAAATGTGTTGGTACATGTAACAAGCATATCGACAATGAAGCGCATGCCAGCCTGTACAGTTATGTTCGATGTTGAGGATAAGAAAGGTATGTTAGTGCTTTGGCGGATTTCATTGAAACTTGGTATGAGTATATATATGCATGATAGGATGATGCACGCCAAATGGCATTGTACACCATCTGTTAATAACGGAGAAATGGCCCTTTGAATCTTGAAAAAATGTTTTTTACTATAGGAACTTTTGTGTCCGGAGCCATATCTTGGAAGTGCTTTGGCGGATTTCATCGAAACTTGGTATGAGTATATATATATATATAGATAAGAGGATGATGCACGCAAAATGGCATTGTACACCATCTGTTAATAACGGAGTTATGGCCCTTGGTATCTTGAAAAAATGCTTTTTACTATAGGCACTTTTGTGTCCGGAGCCATATCTTGGAAGTGCTTTTGCGGATTTCATTGAAACTTAATATGAGTATATATATGGATAAGAGGATGATGCACTCTAAATGGCTTTGTACACCATCTGTTAATTACGGAGTTATGGCCATTTGTATCTTGAAAAAAATGCTTTTTACTATAGGCACTTTTGTGTCCGGAGCCATATCTATAAGTGCTTTGGCGGATTTTATTGAAACTTGGTATGAGTATATATATGCATAAGAGAATGATGCACGCCAAATGGCATTGTACACTATCTGTTAATAACGGAGTTTGGGCCCTTTGTATCTTGAAAAACAACTTTTTATTATAAACTTACAGCTGTCTGGAGCCATATCTTGAAAGTGCTTTGGTGGATTTCATTTACACTTGGTTTGAGTATATATATGCATAATAGGATGATGCACGCCAAATGGAATTGTACACAATCTGTTAATAACGGAGTTATGGCCCTTTGTATCTTGAAAAAATGCTTTTTACTATAAGCGTACAGCTGTCCGGAGATCTTGGAAGTGCTTTGGCGGATTTCATTGAAACTTGGTATGAGTATACTTGGTGTGAGTGTTTATATAGATAAGCGAAAACCCATCACAGGTACAAATGAGTTTTAAAAAAATGACAAAAGGCACAACCCTTCACTTATACCTTTTCTTAGATAGTTCTTCACCCATCAATAAACAATATTTATTTGGCGGGGGATATCAATTCAACGAATTTGCTTGTTTGATAATTATTGCTTTCACAAAATACTTTAAGGTCTTGTCGTGTGGCAAATTATCGTATAGTACCAGTCATCGTCCGGTGTTCATTGACAATAGTTGCTTCGATCAACGTCTTATCGGAAACCGCGACTTTTATTTTAAAAACGATATTCCAATTTTATTTTATTTTCTTGTATAGTCCTCTTATTTATTACAAAAGATCAAATCAATCGTATGTTTGTCGTTTCAACATTTCGGTTGCCATACAAGCCAAATGTGTAATGATAAAAAACTGTTTTGTCTCACACACCACATTGCGACGGTTTTGTTTCCTATCGTGTTTGCAAATTCATCTCAGATATCACTTCACTTTATTTGTTTTAAGAAATTCATTCATGATACGAAACGTGTGTTCAGACAGTGTTTACTTTTCTACAACGAAAGCGTGCAACAATTCGTATCTGTATACTACATTTATTCAATTAAAACTCATAACATGTCTATTTTAAGCGCATTTGCCTAAGGAAAACAACTATTAAAACTGAAGTATGGCACTTTTAAAATTAAATTCTAGTTAAGGTTAATATTCAACAACTTAAAATCTCATTTATACATATATAGATAGATAGATTAGATAGATTTATTTTGGCATGGAATACATAAACATGGACATTTAAAACAACATGTATAATACAGAATCGTATAACAAATGAGAATACATAAACCATGACATGCACACCAACACCAAGGATAACACAAAAAAAGAGCGACTCTTATTTCCATTGTGGTCATATATATATACATCTTTCATATAACGAAATTCATTAAAAACTTAATGCATATCTTTTATCTGGTAACTAGTATCTGGTAACTGACGAAGTACATTTGACCTGCAAATAAGCAAATATGTCCGAAGACAATTCGAGTTAAGGATAACTTGGAACACTATATCAATTTATCAACTACCAATTTCGATTTGGAGCATCACATTTGTTTTTCGTTAATAATACACTGCCACTGGCAAAGACTGTTAACCGTGACTAGTATCTTAGTCAAATATAAGATTTTTTTTTAAATAAAATAAAAAAAATGTTCAGATTAATTGTTACATTTATTTCTGTAACTTCTTCATATATTCAGCTTCAGATTGTCTTCTGGGTCATCATATCAGGTGATTGACAAATACTGAGCAATGTAATTTCAAACCAGGGTGATATATATGTGGGCCAGCTCTTGTATAATCTCAATCATCTTCGTAAATACTAAATAGTATTCATGTGACATATTATCAACACATTCAAGCTCATTTGAAAGTATATAGGACATCCGGGCTATATGGCTGTCATCTGATTGATGGAGAATAAAACATACTTGTCGGAAATGTTATAAGGAATCATGGAACGTCATTCATACCGGCGAGAGCGCGAGGGTAACTAGCAACCCTCTTATAGAAATGTTCTGAATGCATTGCTCTAGGTTAAATTGATTGTTTGGGTTTTGAATTGTTAATGTTTGATAAAGATGTGTGTGAACAACCAGATACACAGACCTACAAACAGACATACATATTCCCATTTGAGACTTCGGCGTGTGCGCCTAGCTTCGGTGCAGAATGAAGCATACATACTGTGAAATCCCCATCCCCCCAAAAAGATGGTTCATTCACAGTTATATACCCCACCCTAACACCGCAACACATCTCGACATGGGAACAATTGTTTACATACACAGAATGGACAATTTTACGTACATAAACACTTATTTACAAACATGAAACCATAGTTGTATTAGGGCACGATCCGTTTAGGATTCTTAAATACCCTACCACTATGTTAGAAACACCGCGGAAATATTATAATATAATATATATTATAAGGACCAGGTCGGATGCTTTATACAACCAGATTAAACCAATTGATATTGTCTTAAGCGACTCGAGTGTATCACTATATACTTTATTATGACCCCCTTCGAAGAAGAGGGGGTATATTGTTTTGCTAGATGAAGGTCGGTCGGTCTGTCGGTCTGTGTGTCTGTCGGTAGACCAGTTCATTTCCGATCAATAACTTTTGAACAGATTGACCCATTGGCTTGATACTTCACATGTGCATTGGCCTTGGACAGTAGATGATCCCTATNAAAAAAAAAAAAAAAAAAAACAACAGCACAAAACAATACATTGAATTGCTCACCAGAGAACAAAATGCTAAATTTGAGTTTGTGTGCGCAGTCTATGTCCGTCGTCTTAGTCGTGCACCCACATTATTCAGCTCGATGCCCCTATAATGCCAGACTATTGCACCATCTTCTTGAACTTAGATTATAATTTTTATCTGGACACTATCTTTAAGTTTAAATCTGGGTCAAAAGTATCCATTAAGTTCGTCACCAGGTTAAGTCTTCGAAAAACATTGTTTTTACTCTAGAATTCACACTTACGACTCAATCGTTTTGAAATTTGGTCAGAAATTTACTTATGCAAAATATCTAGTCCAGTTTCGAACCGGGGTTGCGTATGTCTAAAAAGATGGTGACCAGGTCAAATATTCGAACACGTTTGTTTTAATATGAGAAGTCACATTACAGGACGACTCAATCCTGATGAAACTTGGTCATATGGTTTATCTTGTGAATATATGCTATAAGCTTTTATCACGGTCAAGTGAGTCTGAAAACTTAAAAAATGTTACTACTCTAACAGCCATCTTTACAACTCCAAATGTATCAGAATCTTGACAATTCGTAGGAACATTCGACTATGCGGCAAGTGTGTCAAACTAATTTAACAAGGTTAATTCCGAAAAAAAAAATGTTACCCATCTTGAAGACTCTTGTATAACTCAATCTTGATGAAACTTGGTCAGAACGTTTATTTCGACAATATTTGTGCCAATGTCGAAGCTGGGTTAAGTGGGATAACAAACTAGATTGTCGGGTCAAATCCAAGAGCAACCATGTAAGCCACATCAATCGTAGTCTGAATCTTTGTTTATTGACCATATCTAGGCAAAGTTTAAAACTGGGTCACATTTAAAAAACAAGATCACTAGAGCTTTTTTGTTGACAATTGTTTTACCTTGAACTCATGTTAGCGCTTTAGGACCATTTTTGCCCCCAGTAGGGTTGCATATAGCTGTCGTACTGCCCGTCCGTCTGTCCCTTCGTCTGTCCGTTCGCCCGGCATACCTGATTGTTTGTGTGTGAGTCTACTGTACCTGCATGACTTACAGATCAAATTTGCTTTTCGCTCCGGTCCATTGATATTTTGGCAAAGTTACGGGTTTTCACTTAGTGTTATCTCTAAAATTACAGTTGTCCGAAACTTTTCAGATACTGACCTTATTTGTTATGTGTAAGTCTACCTACCGACCTACATATCGAATTCCTGTTTCGTTCCGGTCCATTGATTTTTGACGGAATTACGAGCCTTGGACTTGAACAATTTTCTCTAAAAAAACTGCTGTGCGGCTTTAATGTGCATTAGGGGGCATTGTGTTTCACTAACACAGCTCTTTAAAAAAAATCGAATTCGATGTAGTCATTAATAATGGCATTGGATTATTTGCCACTGACGTTTTGTATAAGTCCAATTATTCAAAGTGTATACCAATTTATGTTTTTTTCAGAGTCCTGCATGGTTGCAATTCGCTCAATAATCGATGGAATGAAAACTTCAAGCACTTACGAGTATTTAAAACATGTGTTCATTTTTCTTCCAAACCGTATTTACAATGACACAATCAAAATGTTAACGGGAACCACTACACAGTCACAGCGGTTGTCATTAATGTGTATGTATTACGTTTTATACCTTCATATAACTGTGATGTTTGGCTCAGTTTTGTGAAGATTTAAAAGTATGATACTGTATTGCTCCAATGTCATATCAATCAGTACATTAAAAAGGGATTTGTAGCTCAATAACAAAACAACTTTATAATTCTCTGAAACCAGTAGTCCCCGGCCACGTCCGGATTGTTAAATAAGGGGCAAAATACAAATCATGCCTTAAAGACTGAAAATGTTGTATTTTGTTTGCACCATCATATAGTTTACCTCTCCTTGTTCAAATGACGCCGCTGTATAAATCAAGTATACGCTTTAACGCACTATATGCCTTCTATATGGAGGCACTAAGAAAAATGCATATCTGGACTTATAATGTGGACCGTATGGTTACACAGAGATATAATGTATACAGTGATTCATATTAACCTGCACTGATCGTTTCATATAATACACACCATACATGAAATTAATCTAATATCACAACGTCAAATACACCGTTTCAGTTTTTGGACCCGAATGGTTCCCAAAAGATAACGAAGTTGTCGCTAGAGTCACGGTTTGGGGTCTGAGAGACGAAGCGGTGGACAAATGTTTTACGCAGATCAAGGCGTTGATAAAGGGTGATTTATGGTAACTTACACCGCTCTTATTATTAATTGAAATCGAATATATAATTATTTGTCTAGCTGTGGACTGTTTTCATTGCCTCGAGCAGATACCGTTTCCTATACCGGTGTGTAGCTGATTAATTTCACTTGTTAGTTGATTATTGTATCATTTACCTCAAACGCATGTTGTGTTAAAATGCATAAAAGCCATATTGATCTGTTAGCGACACATCTAGTTTGCCTTAAATAGTCAAAGAACAGGAATATATTGATTCATGTTCATAGTTGTACAAATGTTTTTTAAATGTCACTAAAATTACTTAAGTGGGAATGAAAAGTATGCTTTTTTGTTCAAAATTTTAGAGACTTGTTTTGCGTGTATTTTTTAATCACGTGGGATATTTATGGTATTACTTGCTTTACAATAAAGCATGCATTAAAATAGTCACATGTGCATACAACGCAGTCAAAATGGTTAGTAGCAAACTGGTTACTAAATCAGTTTAACGTTGTTTCTTTTGCTGGTTTGATTTGCATCATTGATCTTATTATGGCCCATAACTTGAGTATAGTCTAACCGAGTACATGGAAAAAACAGTGGATTAACGCTATATTATGTGGTAGTCACAACGTAAAAAGCAAGGCACTTGATCATCGGAAGAGCAATAGTTTTGTTAAAGAAGTGAAACTTATACTAGTCTGTTATTGCCATGAAATCGACATGTGGTCCTACAGAATATCACATGCATTTATTAAAAACAAACTCGAAGTATTGTTGCTATTGTAACATATATTCCAGATGATGATTAAGCACTACAGTGCTCGCAATTTTGCGATGCTTGTTTTATTTCAGTCCCACTATAGAAACCAACGTGGATAAAGCCACTATAGAAACGAACGTGGAGGAAGACTTCGTAAATATTAGTTTTAAAGATAATCTGAACTCAGAAGTAAGCCGAACGGTATGTATGGATATGTAACAATGTTTTGCAGTCTTTAACGTTAACTTAATGTGAATGTTCTCACTTTAAAATTTCGTCTGCATTTCGTTTGTCTAGAATAAATACAATATAGCGATAATTATATCCCTGCAAAACACAGTTGGACGAGGAAGGTATACTAGAATCAGTATATCCGTTTGGCCGGCCGCCCATCAGGTTCAGTGCATTAAGAGCCATTACACGTACTAAGAAGATTAAGAGTTATTGCCCTGTGATATGTGTATGCTTACTGTTTTCCGGGATAAATCTTGAAAACATGGACCTTCATAGGATACATATATGATTTATAATCTTCGTAATTAAAAGTATTATACACATTTATTCTTTACACTTAATTTAATGACATTGGACCTGGCCGGCTACATATACTTGTATTGGGATTGGTCATGCAATACTTTCTATATGTCATACCCCTCTCCCTAACACCTGTTTCAAATAGGGAAGTTGTCAGTTACTGAGATAAGTAAGCGCACTTGCTTCTGGTTAACCAAATAACTCAGCAAAAATATGAGTTGATTAACTCACTGATGTGATATGAAACCTATAGCAAAAGGGCGAAAATTCAAGCTAAAAAACACAAAAAACTACTTAAACAATTATACACATTGCCATGTTTCCTTAAAGCGGGGGAGTTTTTTTTTTTCAAAACAAAAAGTATGTGAGTGGATTATATTGGCTTAACATATTTTTTTATATTTTAGGGATTTTTTGAGATGACTGCAGCAATAAATTGTGGGATAATTCAGTACTTGTTAGAGACCAAGCGCCTAAACACGTGGGTACGTGATGTAAAGACAAACTTCGGACTGGAAGTTATCAACGACGCTTCGGAAATGAAAGTGGCAGGGACATTCGATGCCATTATTGAATTTGAAAAATACCTAATAAATGAGTTTCCAAGAAGTCCTTCAAAACATCAACAAACACATACAATCAATGTATTTGATACCAGACGAAATCCGAGTACACCATTAAGTTCAGTCGCGACTGTGTCTGAATCGAAAGGAAATGATCATTACGCTTTTGAGTTTGGCGATTTGAATGTTTATTTGACTATTGGTGAAATTGCACAATGTAACGAGAGCTGCATTGTTTCCCCGACCCACACGTATATTGGGAAAACGTTTGGTGTATCAAAAAGCCTTTTTGAAAGTGGTGGCGACGCGTACAGAAAACTGGTATCAGAGAATAAAGAAAAACTATATCAACTATATCCAACCGAATGTTGCGTGACAAAAGCGGGTGCACTTGCATGTGAACGCGTTATTCACGTCTGCGTTCCGCAGTTCACAGCGGTTGATATTGGCACACTTCAGTTGCTAAAAGAAACCTTTTTGAACTGTTTTGAAACTGCATCTGCATATGGATACAGCAGCATTGCTGTTCCCGCTATTGGAACGGGTAAGTTTAGAAAGGTACAGTGGAAGTTTACTTAGAAAGTATTTTATTTCAAAAGTCAGAGTTTTAAGTCATTTATTTTATTACGTGGGTTAATTAATAAGTAAAACTCTGAAAACCTAGTAGCCTCTTTTTTCTTGTTAAATTACCACACTAACACATGAATTTAACGATTAATGTCAAACTGATTATCATACTTTTGTTGTATGATTTCAGGAAATAGTTCGAAATGTGTAACAATAGAACATAGTGCCCAGCAAATTGCTAGAGCGATTGCCGATATTAATAGAAACAACACTTTGCTGAATCACATACATATAGTTCTTCAAACAAAGGAACATTTGGAAGTATTATATAAATGGATACAAACTATAGACAAGGAAAGTGCGTCTAATGTACGTACAGGTTTAATACCAGTGCAGATAAGAAACGTAAACGTGTTCTTCCAACAGGGAAACATATGTGATATCGACACACTAATTGTACATGAGCGTGGAAATATCTCTTTCAAAAGCTATTTTGATTTCGTGGAAATCTCGAAAAGTGCAAATGTCAATATAGGGAATGTGTTGTCGTGTGACCTACCATTATGGAATCCAGAAAAATCCGACGACATATTTCTCTTCGGAAGACATGTTGAGCAGATGTCAAATTCTATTTTTAAGAAGATTTTACAAAATAAGTGTCGGTCTATTGGTTTTCCGTTGTTTGGAATAAGCGGTAAACTTTTTTTTTCTTTCTTCAAATGTGCTATTAAGACCATTCTCAGATTCAGTAAAGCGCACTTTAGATTAACCCTCCGTCGGTAATGTCAACTCGTCTGTCCCTCCTTATGTCTGTCCGTTCGAATCTCTGGATCGTGCAATTATCAACAAATACTTAAGATTGTTTGATTACAAACATTACATTATTATATTTATAAACGGCTTTGTTAGGATTATAACCTTCTCTTTTTTCTCCAGTTGTCAAAGGGCATGTACATGTTACTAAGATAAAAACAACCTAATACTGTAACTTTTTTTAAAGTACATTACGTAATTATATGATAATTGATGTACACATTTGACTGTATATTTCCCATAATTCTGTAAGCTAATCCCTTCTTCTGTTATTCCGTGCGTTTGTCCGTCAACAACAAAAAAAAAACTCTGAAATAAAACTCGATAAAACTGGTTTCGGATTAAATTTTTTTTCAGAAAATAATAAAGATTCTTGGACGAAACTGATTAAAAAACAATGTGGAGATAATGCAGGATCTTTCGTTTTTCACCAGAGGTTAATTGTCGTGTAACAGATTAAAAAAGAATAAAACATTAGGTTCCGCCCATTATAAATGCGATGATTTATCATGTATTAGATTGTTGTTTAATCTCGGTCTTATTAAAATATAGTAAGCCTAATCTATGTTCATGAAAGGTGAAACAAGATACCTGAATGAGTCATTATGTTAACAAAAATCATTAGCTTGTGAGTTAGTCAAAATATGATTATTGTGATTATCCCAATTAGGTCATTTATTTTTATTTTGAAAGTGTTTTTGTTGTGTTCATACACTTGAACAAATGATACTGTAATTTTCATGGACTTTATATATATATTAATTATCGTTTATGCGATTGGTGTTGTATTATATACATTATTTGCCAGCACAGGTACAATTTGGAATTTATGTCGTGTCTGCCTTAGAAATATGCTTTTTATTGTGCAAAAATATTGTCAACAATTAAAATAATTACTCATGCATTTTTTTCAGTCAATGAAAAGCGCTTTCAGTCACCCGTGCGACAGTCGAGTGCAGCAATTGTACGGGGATTGAAGGCAGCGTTCGAAAACAAAGTAAAGTCACAGCTGGATATCTATATTATCAGTGACAACGTGGCACATTTGAAGATTTTCAATGACATCTTACACAGAGAACTACTTTAATTAAAAGATCGGAATGATAAGTGACCACATCAGAGTGGTGTTATGATACCTTAAAGAATCATTGACCAATTCAGCCGAGTTCCACCGTGTCTAGTTCTGTTAAAAAACTAGTTTCAACAAAAAGGGAAGGAATATTTAAATGCAAGACATACGTGTGAAGACGTCGTTTGCAATGTCGATTCGTCATTGAAGTTTATTGCGCAGCAATGTGTGAAATTTATTTTTGCGGACTGTTTAAGGTTTATTAGGAATATAAAGTCCTGGTTATGTTAATCTTTATAATAAACATAGTCTAAGTCGTAATACGTTTGGAATATTAATGTACATGTGACAATGTTTTCTTTTCTTGTTAATAACGTTATATGTGCGATAATTCGTCTCCGCGTTGTCGAACACATATTTTTTTCTTTAGCTATTGTCTATGTGCTCATTTATCTTTTTTTGGACGTCATGGTAAAACAGTAGTAGAGAAAAACTTGATTCTCAGATAAATATATTTTGCCGAAACATTGTATTACATGTTTACGTTGAACGCGTATCATATTTCCTTCAGATATCATCCATAATTCTCCTACAATTGAGTAACCCACGCGACATAAACTCAAGTTTTGAAAAAAACATGCATATAAACTATCCAGTGTTACGTAAAGTGTTTATATTAATTGGACATGAAGCGGTTTCAATGATATAAAAGATATCATAATCGTTTCCAATATTTGAAACAAATAGCGTTTAGTATACATTCTCCTAAAACGCATTTTGTATATCACCAAAAGCCTGTCGCCTAAAAAGCATATAAAAAGCCTTTCCCTTTATTTAAAAACCTGAAGACACAGATGATTAATAAGAGAGAGACTGTTGGTTTCGGATTTGTTTTATTTTGATTTAGCCACTCGTTAAATGTCTTCGCGGTGTATATGTTACACGCTAGAGGCGTCTGTGGCACATATCCTGCAACAGTTAAATTCGTCGGATTGCACAATGTATATAGAATCGTAGACGGAGTGGGGGAACTAACGAAAATACCGGGAAGATATCGGTATAAAACACTTCGATTAGCACATGGCCAGTGTGCTCCCTTTTGTAGGATTCCAATTGTGACATAAACAGTTCTTATGTAAACGTTTCGAGCATTCATGGCCATAATTTTATATTATCTTTAAAATATGTAATGTTCACGCACGTGTGCCTGCGTGCTTGTATTGACAATTGTTTTACACCCATCATTTTATTATCGCTGTGACACATATTTATGATATGTTTATTTGTATGTTATTGGTTAGCGCGCACTTTATTATTGGCTGTTTTGAGCTTACATGAACACAACCTGCTGATGGTGAGCTTTAGTGGTCGCCTTTTATCCGTTGTTCGTCGTGCGTCGTCAACATTAACCTTGGGTACATTCTAGAGGCCATATTTATTGTTGCTCATCTTTATGAACATTGGTCAGAATATTTGTCCCTATATAACCTCGGCCAAGCTTGAAACTGGGTCACGTAGGGTTTTCAACTAGGTCTCTAGATCAAATAAAAGAAAAACGGTGTGAATACAGAAGAGGCTACTTTTTTGCCTAATCTTCATGAAACTTGGTCGGAATATTTGTCCGAATTAAATTTTGACCGAGCTTGAAAGTTGGTCACCACGTAGAGTTTTGAAATATGTCAGTACATCTAATAAAAGAAAACGATTGCGAAAACACTAGAGGCTTGTTTTATTGCCCGATCTTTATTAAACCTGGTCAGAACATTTGTTCTAATGAAATCTGGGCCAAGTGCGAACCTTGATCATTTAATCAAATTTAAGTATAAAAGATTGTTAACACTTAAGATGCCAAACGTATTTCCCAATCTTCATTAAACTTGGTGAGATCTGTCCCAATGACATATCGGACACGTTCTAAATTTGGTCACGTCGGGTCAAAAAAAGTCATGTCAAATTAGAGGGAAATCTTGTGAGAACTGTTGATACTACATTTATTGCAAATCTGCATGAAATGTGTTCAGAAGATTTGTCCCAGTTATATTGCGGCCGAGCTCGAAACTGGGGGACGCGTGGTCATTAGATAACTTGTTCATATGAAAAATGCTTGCGAATTCTCTAGAGTTCACATTTATTTCCAATCTTCCAATCAGAACATTTGTCACAGTTATATCTTGGTCGAGTTCGAAACTGGGTCATGTGTGGTCAAACACTTGGTCAATAGGTACAATTAAAGAAACAAACTTGTGAACGCTCTAGATGCCACATTTATTTCCCGATCTTTATTAAACAAGATCAGAACATGTGTCCTAAATATATCACATACGAGTTCGAAACTGGTTTAGATGGTGTCAAAAATAGGTTCCTAGATCAAATTAAGGACAAAATTTATGAACACTATAGAGGCCTCATTTATTGTCCAGTCTTCATGAAACTTGGTTAGAATATGTGTCCCAATTATGTCACGACAGATTTTGAAATTGGGTCACGTAGAGTGAAAATCTAGGTCACTAGGTCATACTTAAGAAACAGCTTGTGATATATCTCATTGCCACATGTATTGTCCAACCTTCATACAACTTGGACAGAACATTTTTCTGAATGATATCTCAGCCGATTTTGAAAATGGGTCATGTGGGGTAACACATTAAGTCATTAGGTCAAATTAAAGAAAAAGCGTGTGAACACTAAATAGGCAACATTAATTGATCAATATTCATGAAACTTCAAGCGGGACTGTACGATTTTGAGATGTGTTAAATTGTAATATATTGATAATAATATGTTACAATAACACAAAATAGGCAAGATGTTTTTTACATTGAAGACGAATTTCATAAAATGAAGCAAAAACAAATTAGCGCCCCGAGCCGATTGTGACGAAGATATTTCGTACATTTTATCCTACAATAACCGAAGCATTCGTCTTTTTATTAGCATCGGAGAGTTACGGATAATTCCGGTATTAATCGTGATTTCCCGAACTACACAAAGAACTTTCTATACATGAGCCTATATACACTCTTTGTTGGTTTTGTGTCGTATTTTTAAGCGTTATCCGTCTTATCTGGTTTTTTCGTCTGCTAGATTTACGCTTGATTAAATCCATGGNTATTGAAATATATGTATACTTATTTTTAACACATTTAAAAAAAATCATAAATATTTGACAAAATCGTACAGTCCCGCGTTTATCAGAACTTGTGTCCGTATAAAATTAAATACAAGTTTGAATGTTTCTTGTGGGGTCAACAACTAGTTCGCTAGGTCAAATTGAAGAAAAAGCTTGTAAATACTCTTGATACCACACTTATTGCCCAATCTTCATAATTGGGTATAATATTTATCCTAATGATCTCTCGGCCGAGTTCAAAACTGTGTCATGTGGGTCAAAAACTAGGTCAATAGGCCAAAGTTCAAAAGCCTGCGAACACTCTGTATAGACCACATCCAGTGCCAAATTTACATTAAACTTGTTGAGAACATTCTTCCCAATTTGTTACTCAGCCACGTTTGAAAAAGGGTCATATGTGGTCAAAAACTAGGTCGAATGAATGAAGTCACATTTTTGAGACAAGGCTCCGGTCCCTTGAAAAAAATGGCGCAATTAGGCTGGGCATTTTTCATTATGTGGCTATTGTAGAACCGATTGAACAATCTACAAATGATATCTTTTACACATGAAACTTGCATAGAACATTCAAACAATTGCTTTTGATGGTATCTGGGAGGCGTTCGAAAATGATTGTGGTGTTTTCAAAAGCATGGCTGCCACGTGCTGTGGCTCAACTCCTTTATAGTCCTGTTTAATTCCTTGAGGTCTCAGGTGAGTTCCCTGCGGCATTTAGACTTCTTCTTTGAATAAAGCTTTTTAAGGTGCGCTTAAAAATTATAAGTATATGTGCTCGGAGTATTCGATAATTATCCTGGTGTTAAGAGTTTTTAATAATATGTCTTGTTTTAGTATATGCTTTAAAATTCCAAATGAATTAATATATATGTTTATTTACCACATACTTCTCAAGTACTGCTACTTTACTTATTATGCTTGACTGCTAACTCAGTTACTTTTGCATGATAAACACAAATACTTTACAGTTGAATGTTCAGTCAGTTGTTGTATTTCATAAAATTGGTTAGTTAGTTAATACACTGACATTGAAAAAAATATATTGAACAATCACAGGTGTTGACGTATAATGAAATGATCAGTTGAAAGTTTAAGAATTTAACCTAATGTTTGTTTATGAACCGATACGAATTACTTGTAAAAATAAAATGCCTTACTTGAGTGGCGTTATTTTTCAAATATATACCACCTATACAATTAATTTGCCGGTCATTAATTATACCCCCATTACCATTGGTAATGGGGGCTATATAGGAGTCACTTTGTCGGTCGGTCTGTCTGTCCCGAAATTTCATCCGATCTTTACCAAACTTGGTCAGAAGTTGTATCTAGATGATGTCTAGGCCGAGTTTGAATATGGGTCATGCCGGGTCAAAAACTAGGTCACGGGGTCACTTAGTGCGTTTTAAACCGAAAGTTTGTCCGGACCATAACTATGTCATTTATCGTTAGATTTTAAAGTGACTTGGTACCTTTGTTCACCATCGTTGGACGGTGTGTCGCGCGAAAGAAGTACGTCGATATCTCAAAGGTCAAGGTCACACTTTAAGTTCAAAGGTCAAATGCTTGTCCGGGCCATAACTATGTCGTTGATTGTGAGATTTTAAAATCATTTGGCACGTTTGTTCACCACCATTGGACGGTGTGTCGCGCGAAAGAATTACGTCGATATCTCCAAGGTCAAGGTCACACTTTAAGTTCAAAGGTAAACAATGGCCATAAATGAGCTTGTCCGGGCCATAACTATGTCGTTCATTGTGAGATTTTAAAATCATTTGGCACATTTGTTCACCATCATTGGACAGTGTGTCGCGCGACAAAATTACGTCAATATCTTCAAGGTCAAGTTCACACTTTGAGGTCAAAGGCCTAAAATGGCCATAAATGAGCTTGTCCAGGCCATAACTATGTCGTTCATCAAGGGATTTTAAAATCATTTAGCACATATGTTCACCATCATTGGACAGTGTGTCGCGCGAAAGAATTACGTCAATATCTCCAAGGTCAAGGTCACACTTTGAGGTCAAAGGTCAAAAATGGCCATAAATGAGCTTGTCCGGGCCATAACTATGTCGTTCATCAAGGGATTTTGAAATCATTTGGCACATATGTTCACCATCATTGGACGGTGTGTCGCGCGAAAGAATTACGTCAATATCTCCAAGGTCAAGGTCACACTTTGCGGTCAAAGGTCAAAAATGGCCATAAATGAGCTTGTCCGGGCCATAACTATGTTGTTCATCAAGGGATTTTGAAATCATTTGGCACATATGTTCACCATCATTGGACGGTGTGTCGCGCGAAAG
>VMBQ01007910.1:29922-41662 GCA_007657795.1 Dreissena rostriformis
AGATGTTACTACATACCAAATTTGGTAGCCTTATGCCATACGGTTATGGACAAGAAGATTTTTAAAGTTTGCACAAAATAGGCTTTATATAAGCATATGTTCATTTTTGTGACCCCCGAGGCAGGGTCAAATTTGACCCCAGGGGCATAATTTGAACAAACAAAGTAGAGAACTATTAAATGTCACTACATACCAAATGTGGTAGCACTAGGCCCAATTGTTATGAACAAGAAGATTTTTAAAGTTTGCACAAAATAGGCTTTATATAAGCATATGTTCAATTTATTGTCCCCCGGGGCGGGGTCAAATTTGACCCTAGGGGCATAATTTGAACAAATTTGAAAGAGGTTTACCCCAGGAACATTTGTCAGAAGTTTTATAAGAATTAGACTTGTAATTTAGGAGAAAAAGATGTTTAATGAAAAATTTAACGCACGGACGCACGCACGACGGACACAGGACCATGACATAAGCCCCGATGGCCTCTGGCCAGTGGAGCTAAAGACCGGCTCAATTACTCAAATTTAATTTTTGCACATTGAGTTTTGAGAACAGTTTCTACAAAAATGCATTAAAATCATTCATCCGTGACGCTGTGATACTTTTATACCAATGCGCGCGTGGTCACCTCGTGCATGCAAATGGAACTATGCGAACAATATTGATTGTCTATTTCATATTATTATTTTCAAAGGATATCAGGATCGGAAAACAACACACACGTATTGATCTTTTTTTATGAAAAGGCGTATGTATACCATGATGCGATTACGGACTGGTCGATCGTATTTGAACACAAGTTCGTACCACAAGCGCAACACATTAGCATAAGTATCACATCACCTTGCCATCAACATTACCCCTTCCAAATGTTTTTAACATTTTTGTGACAAGTTGAATATGTTTGTAAAGACACGACCTTCAACCCTTTACCGTTGTTGGGAACGGATGAATTATCCATCGGATTTCAGCTTGTCCTAAGGGTTCTCAACAAGATACATTCGTTAACCTGCAATCACAGCGATGTTTCGAAGATAGCAAGCTATCTTTTTGGCCATTTTCTAAAGAAACATCCACATTTTACCGAATTACATAATTGTTGAATCTCCTTTTGTCTTAAGTTATATATATTGGTGTATATATTGATATATGTTTTGAACTTTTGTTATATAATAAAAACGGTCAGTCAATGACCATTTAACCAAAGCATATGTTTTGTTTGTTACTTCCACCCAGTTGCATAAAGGCAAACTATACGAAATACCGTATCAGTGTTTTTTTATGCGTTGGGTGAGAGGAACGGGAATCAGATAGACTTTAGCCTATCTACAGAAAAATCGGATCCGCTTGGCTATATTCCCTAAAATTCGCATAAAAAACACTGATACGGTATTTCGTATAGTTTGCCTTAAGAGTCATATTGCTCGTTTCAGGGTTTAATGATAATTCATTTGGCGACTTGTATATCTCAGTAAACAAATAATATATTCGAATTGAAATTTTTCATAAAAAGACTACTTCTAGTAAATGCAGTATCGCTTTATAACGTAAACCACGTTAGTTAGGTTATTACCTAATAGTTTATAATTTATAAATAATCAGGAATATTGTTATCTGTATTCCAAACTTTGTATTATGTTAACACTTATTCCTACATTACGGGAGGTATACTAATACCAACGTTTAGTTCCTATGTCATCGGATAATACAAGTTTACATTCTTAACCTAATAATATAGTTTTACAAATTACATACACATTGTATATGCTATGTGAAAACAGAAAAAAACATAGGGTCATAACACAAGATAAATGTTAATAAAGTGGAGTTTGATATATAAATTTAATGTCTCCGATAAAACCGATAATATTTCAACAACATAACACATATTTGATAGAAGGTCTAAACAAGTATTTTGCAAAACTACTTTTACTTATTAAATGTATTACTTGTCATAAAACTAAATAATAACACACACTCACACAAAACACTAGAAATGTGACAGACACTGATGCCCCACAACGCATGTTTGGACACAGTTAATTCCATTATATATTTAACAGCAAACAAAAAGACAAAAAGCCAAAACTTGTCGCAGTCAAAATCCCTTCTTACCGATTTAGCTGTGGAAGTTTGAGAAAACCCCGCCAATAAGTTAGAACATGCAATCAACTTTAGAACTCTATATTTTATTGTGGAATACAGACAATGGGCCATAATTCTGCCAAACCTAATATACACACAAAGGTATTTTAAATGTGAAAAAATGAGCGAGATACACCAAGTAGTTGAAGAGTACTTAAAAACAAAATTGTTGGACTAAATATTCCATACTGGAAAAACAGACAAAGGGACATAATCCTGCAAAAATAGTTGCAGCAAAAATTCATTTCTTCACGATCATCTACACATTAATGTCATTAAACTGTGAAAGTTTTAATATAGCATGATTCTCCCCATTGTTGGAAAAGGAGTTAAAATAACACAATTTTTGGACTATATATTCTATATATTCTATAGTGGAAGAACAGACAAAGGACCAATATAATGCTAAATATTGTCGCAGACAAAAGACCAATATTATGCCAAATATCGTCGCAGACAACATCCCTTTCTTAACGATCATCAACACATTGAGGTTATTAAGCTGTGACAAGTTGTGCGCTATCCACCTAGTAGTTAAAGAGGAGCTCAAAACACAAGCTTCGGGATGTACATGGAGACGAACGGACGGACGAACGGTCAAGTGCAACCCTTATGTATCCCACTTTGTGTGAGCATAAAATACTGAAAATGTGTCTCAGACACGGATGCCCCCACAACACCTTGTAAGAGCACAGACGAATCTTAAATATATTCTTAAAGGGGACCATTATTCAGCCAAAACTGGTCGCAGGCAAAATTCGTTTCTTTTCAATCTTCAATACATTAAGGTCATTCAACTCTGAAAATTTGAGCGAGATTCAAAGAGGGTTAAAAATGCAAAAGTTTTGGACTATTCATTCTATTTATTTGAGAAAAAGAGATGACGGGCAATAATTCTAAAAAAGAAACTCGTCGCAGCCTTACATCCTTCCTATACGATCATCTTTACACATTAAGATGTGAACATTTGAGCTAGATCCAGAGTAACAGGGAGTTACAAAAACCAAATCGGGGCCGTATGGACTGACATGTGCAATGCTGAATTCCCCCTCCCCCTCAACTCCAAGGGGGCTTACAACTCACAACCAACACGTGTTTTTTTACAACATACAACAATTCATAAGACAAAAGTTCACTTTTTCTGGTTTCTGGAATAAATTCACACATTGTTAATAAATACCACTAAACAAGTTGGCATTAAAACAGGTCACAAATTAAACTTACGGGAAACCATTACATCTCAAATAAGTTCTGCAAATCCAAAATAGTTTGCAATAAATAATGTGTTCATCTTACAATAGGAAATCCAATGAATATTGACAGATGACAATAAACATCAGGTTTTGATATTATTTCTATTTCTTTTTAAATAAATCTGCATATACGAAAAGTTCCGGAATATGCCTCAAAACAATTGCTTAAACATTACAATATCCGCATTATAAAGTATATTTTACAAAGATAGATTGGAAATATACAGCCCTTAAAATATGAAATATTGTTTTAGTAACGCAAAAAGTGTGCAGCATACTTGTTTGTATTGTGAAAATGTAAATATTCACAAATATTCATTCATGTTAGCTCATGTATGACAATTGAATTTACCGAATGTGTAAGCGTAACAGGTTTGACAAAGAAATGAACAAAAGCAATCTGGGAAAACACGTGTCAAACTCGAATTACCCCGCTGTAATAATTTGGGGCTCAATAAAAAGTACATTGTAGACGTTATGCCATCAAATTAAGTGAGTCTGTTTTAACATGTATTTACACAAAACGATTACTAAACTGACTTGATATTTTTTTTCTGAAAACAGCAATTTAAGCAAATAAACAAAACCAATAATAGCAAACAAAAACATAAATACTTAAAACAATTAAAAAAATCAAGCAATACAATAGTTATTGCAATGTACATGTAACTGAGGATCAATTTGTTGAAAATCAGTCACTTCTTCAAAGGCATATCGTTATTTTTTGGTGGCAATAATAAGCAAATGCCTTCGGATTGTAGTACGAGAAGAATATACTCAAAATTGATAGTGATTTATAAATTATAACTAGGATTGTTAAAAACTACTGGTGCAGTAACTTATTCCGCCATTGCCCTTTATCCGCCATCTTATCCGCATTAGTATTAAAAATGCGATTTTTGTTTGCATGTCTTTATCAATACAGATGAGTTCAATAACACTAAACAAATTGTTCGTATTTATCCGGCGCTTGTTTCTACTATTAATCCTTTTATGTCCCAACGACCCCAACAATGTAATTACATGGCATTGGTGATTCTATGTATGATGCGCAATTTTTGTGACCATGAAAGAAGAAAACCATCGTGTTCTTTGAAGTTAAAGTTACTTTTGATAACAAATAACATGAAACATATTATTTCTTGTTAGTTTGCACTGTATTTAAGGGGCAAAAACACATTGAAGTTACTTGATGTACGTAAATTTTGTGTCGATCGGTTCAATAATCGTTAAAATACCTTCCAAACGGGTCGGATTCAGACACTGCACCAGTATGGACTGGTAAAGAAAACAAACTACTGAGATTTGGTAGTTTGCATAAAATAGAATATGTTTGTGTTACTGCAGTTTAAGAGAGTTCTTGTTTTGATAATGCATTATCCAATGCCTTATAAAATACGCATGCACATGCAATAATATAACAAACAATAAAACATAAAAATACATAATATACTTATCATAAAGTTGTTAACATTATTGTTTCTTCATCAGCATATTGCATGAATTATTGCGGTAAAATAGCAGATGACGTGACCACGACATTCGTTAAAAACTCGAGTCAGCAAATATATATTTATAACTGGACAATTCAAGTTCCTTAATCGCAAACAACATTGCGGTTTAAAACCTAGCAATACAGGCTTTTTACCGAGCAACGATGTTTTCTCCATCTTTTTGACAACACTGATGTTAAATTCAAACTTCAATATAAAGATGTTTGTGACAAAATGAATTTAAGATATCATACAAACATATATGTGAAACACTGTAACGTTACGTTACACGCAGATAAAACTCGGTTGTACAACTCAAACCTTCATTTCTATTCGTTGCGTCTTCAATAATAATAAGAGCTTTGTCACAGTCGTGACGAATACCCTCATATGCCGCATTGACATAGAATATTTTGCATGTTGTCTTCACAAAAACAGCGGACACCATGCTTTATGTTTAAAACGCACTAAGTAACCCCGTGACCTAGTTTTTGACCCGGCATGGCCGATGTTCGAACTTGACCTACACATCATCTAGATACAACTTCTGACCAAGTGTGGTGAAGATCGCATGAAAACTACATGATTGAATTAGAGAACGGACACCATGCTGAATGTGTAACACGTACTACCGGTAAATGACCCCGTGACCTAGTTTTTGGCCCATCATGGCCCATGTTCGAACATGCCCTAGAGATTATCTATATGAAACTTCTGATTAAGTGTGGTGAAGATCGGAAGTAAACTACTTCAATTAGAGAGCGGACACCATGCTTAACGTTTAAAACGTACTAAGTGACCCCGTGACCTAGTTTTTTTATCCGGCAAGGCCCATGTTCAAACTTGGCCTTAAGACCATCTAAAAAAAACTGCTGACCAAGTTTGGTGAAGATCGGATGAAAACTACTTAAATTGGAGAGCGGACACCATGCTGAATGTTACAAAACGCATTAAGTGACCCCGTGACCTAGTTTTTGGCCCGGCATGGCCAATGTTCAAACTTAGTCTAGAGATCATCTAGATTTAACTTCTGAATAAGTTTGGTGAAGATTGGATGAAAACTACTTGAATTAGAGAGCGGACAACATGCTGAATGTTTAAAACGCACTAAAGCACTCCGTGACCTAGTTTTTGACCCGGCATGACCCATATTCGAACTTGACCTAGAAATCATCTAGATACAACTTCTGACCAAGTTTTGTGAAGATCGGATGAAAACAACTTGAATGAGAGAGCGGACACTTAATACGGACCGACCGACAGACAGACCGACAGACAGACAAGCTCACTCCTATATACCCCCTAAACTTCGTTTGTGGGGTTATAACTACTAGGAATGTCAACCAAGTGATAGATGCACTCTATTAAATAGGAATTGTCATGACCTATCTCATCATTTAAAAAGAGGTTACGTTCTAATAATGTTTATAACCATTTGGATTACACACTTTTCTCAAGTTAATATTTATACACGAACACATATAACTCCATGTTAAAAACTAGTATTTAAGAACAATTAGCAAAACAGGCTTCTTTAATGTCTAAAAAACATTTGGAAATAAACATCATGCAATATGACATACACAGAAAAGTTTGCCTGTTATGTAATGAAAATTAACAAACTTTAACTTCTCGATTTCATCAAACAAATAACGTCATATTACATCATCAACTGTCAATTATTATCAAAGCAATAAGCATGGGATACAGTATGTCCATTTTTTCTCAATGTTTCATGCTGGAAAATAAAAAGCAAAGTATTATATAGTCTAATCGCCAGCTAATCGCCAGCAGTTATCCTTTTGAATTCGGTCGGTAACCTTGACCTTAAGGTTTTTTGACTGCCTCATCCAGAAGAAAAATACATGGTATGAGTGGTTTTTGATATATGTCATCTGAACATTCAATGAGAAAATTATTTGAGCATCGTTTCATGAGTCCTTTAAAGGTTATAGTGGACATGGAGCGGACAGATACCAATGGGCATGACACAGAGTTTCAAAATGTAACCTTTAAGCGCCACTTTCACATCGGGCTGCCGAACACTAAACAAGGCATGTTTTCAACCAGCACAGATACTCCCACATTCAACTTAGTCTCACAACACCACTAATATTTAAAACAAATGCACCAACTGCACAAATTATCTTGGTGATAACTATCATAACATGTTTCATCACAATGGCATTCATAGTTTTTAGTTACATTCGACACCAGTTCAGAAGGATTGTTTAAAGAAAAAAAGGGGCCGTAACTCCGCATGTGTAAAAAACAATACACAAACATACACAGGCGCGCGAAATGAATCAAAATACCCCGCTGCGCAAGTTTTAATATTGTTTAATATCTTTGTAAAGTTGCATCACTATAACAAAAAAAGTTTTTTAATAACGCGTGACGCAAGTTCAAACATGATTTTTCTATGATACTTAGGGCCATAACGTCGGTTGTGAAAAACAAACAACACAACTGAACCGTAATAGGTTAGAAAGATCAGATGCTAGTTACTATGGTTGTAAGTTTCATCAGTCTAGCATTAATACTTTTCGAGTAACGCACGAGAAAAGTTAAAATGTATTGATGCTAAAAGAGTGATAAAACATTTTTATCCCAAAATAATTGCAGCAGGTGCGCAATTTTACAGATTGGTTAAATGTCATCACTTTATGTGAATTAGTTTTTTAATAACGCGCGTCACAACAATTCGACGGTATGAAGAACGTGCAGACGAACGTAAGGGCAAAGCCCATCCCAACGCACACACTTAAAGTGGGTGCATAACAAGAGCTGTCAGCTGTGCTCGACTTTTCAAGTGCTTGACAGTATAAAGCAAGCCATCATGGCGAAATTGTTCATATGCAATAAGGTCAAGGTAATAGTCATATTCTACTGGAAGAGGACCATAATTGAAACATATTGATCGCTTATGTTTTAAAGAAGTGGTACATTATATACGATTCTGAGTTCAGGTATATTTTACACAATCTATTGAATATTTGTAAAGACATAAAACAAACTAATAAGATTATATTTCAAGTTTGATAGCAATAGCTTGGGTGGGATGGTTGGACGGTCTTTCAAAAAAATAAATAAAACAAAGTGAAATAAAAACAAATGTGGATGTTAAAAAATATATATATATATATATATATATATATATATATATATATATATATATATATATGTGTGTGTGTGTGTGTGTGTGTGTGTGTGTGTGTGTGTGTGTGTGTGTGTGTGTGTGTGTGTGTGTGTGTGTGTGTNAACTTCAACAAAGATTTCAATAATATGCATATTCTAAGCGGAAAAAGGGGCCATAATTCTTACAAAATGCTTGTTACAGTTGTCTGCTCTTGTTTATAGATTGGGGTCATGTTGGTAAAGAAGTATGCAAAATATGAATGCAATATGTCAAGGGACAAACAAAATATTTGAGGTGGTACGCAAACTTTAACAAAGATTTATCAATAATATGCATATTCTAAGTGGAACAAGAGTGCCAATTGTCACAAGATACGCCCTTTCGAAGGTTTTGGACACAATGCTTAATGCTTGAAATGCACAAAGTGACCTCGTGACCTAGTTTTTGACCCGACATGACCCATATTTAAAATTGACCTAGATATTGTCTAGATACAACTTCTGACCAAGTTTGGTGAAGATCGGATGAAAACTATTTGAATTAGAGAGCGGACACTGCTGTGGACGCCGCCGCCTGCCAAGGGTGAAACTATAATACGTCCCGTTTTGAAACAAGAGGCCCATAAGGGCCTGAATCGCTCTTCTACAGAAAAGGATGTTGTAACAGAAAACAGATTAAGAACAGAAGTTTCATCTTTTACTGTTTCTTCTTTTCGTTTCGAGATTATTTCAGTGACAAGTTTAATTAGCAGACTATCATACAAATAGCAATGCCTTTGTGTCTTACATCTTTATGCGTACACATCTATGTGCAGATCTGCTGCCGAAAAAAATATCAGAAGAACATGTCATAATCTCTTTCTGTGTCATGTTGCAGACGATTTTTAAAAAGTAATGAAGTAAAAAAACAAAACACTCATCGTTTGAAATGTGATAGGTAATCAATCAGACCAAAAATATGGACTTAATTGTGTAAATGAGGTAAAAGTGCAAATAGCTCCTTTTTAATTATTAATGTTCAACTCAACTCCATTATCAATAGGGCTGAAGCCCTTGATAGTATGAAAAATCTTAGTAAGTTTTAAATAAACAGACCCAAAATGGGAAATCTATCGCATAAACAAGAAGAAACGTAAAATTTAAACTTCAAATGGCTCCTTTTCAACAATAAGTTGGACAAATTTTCTTCACTCTCAATGTTGTTCTGGCCCTTGATGATATAAAACATCCTTTGAAGTTTCAAAAGGATAGAACTTTATATGTAAACAAAAAATTCTAACAAACGAAGGATGGACGCACGACGACTACAGCTATAAACACTGTGCAAGTTTGGAAAGAATAAGATGGAAACTGTGTACTTAATCGCGCAAACAAGGAGAATTTTCTCAAATTCAAGGGAAGATTATTGTGTACTTATTTCTCCGATACTGCTCATTTTCAATAGGGTTCAAGTCCTCATTGATATAAAGATACTGTGCAAATTTGAAAATAATTTGATGAAAACTGTGGAATAAATTGCGTAAACAAGCGGGATTTCAAAATTTTCTCACATTCAAGGGGAAGTCATTCTGGACTTATTGCTTCGATATTGCTCTTTTTAAAAAAGTGTTCTAGTCCTTATTGATACAAAGACACTGTGCAAGTTTGCAAAGAATTGGATGAAAATTATGGACTTTATCACATAAAAAAAACACAGATTGTTTTATATTTTTATCAAATTCAAGGGGAGATAATTCTGGACTTATAAGTCCGATATTGCTCATTTTCAATAGGGTTTGACTCATCATGCAGATAAAGACACTGTGCAAGTTGGGAAATAATTGGATGAAAACTGTGGACTTTATTGCGTAAACAAGCCTTATTGCACAATTTTCTCAAATTCAAGGGGAGATAATCATGGACATTTTACTCTGATGTTACCCATTTTCAATAGGGTTCGAGTCCTTATTAATATAGAGACACTGAACAAGTTTGAAAAGAATCGGATGAAAACTGTGGACTTTATCGCGTAAACAAGAAAAAGTCTTACGCACGCACGGACGCACGCACGGACGAACGGACGACGGAAACCACGCCATCGCAAAAGCTCTTCCGGCCTTCGGCCAGTAGAGCTAAAAACGGGCGTATAAAAAGGGGCCATAATTCTTACAAAATGCTTGTTACAGTTGTCTGCTCTTGTTAATAAATTGGGGCCATGTTGGTAAAGAAGTATGCAAAATATGAAAGCAATATGTCAAGGGACAAAGCAAATATTTGAGGTGGTACGCAAACTTTAACAAAGATTTATCAATAATATGCATCAAATAAACTCATATTGATGTTTCGAGGCGAATCTTCTAACTTTGGAAATACCTCCGAAATGATTTTCCTTAAAATCCAACTCATCTGCCCCACGTGGAAATTTCGTACTTAAATACTCTTCAAATTTCGAAATAGCATCGAGCGATCCACGAACAGACGCGCAGCCCACATCATGCTGTTCAATTTCAACAGAGAAAATAGTGTTCATATCTTGAATCCAACTTGAAAGACTGCCAGCCAAAAATCGAACGATTCCACTATTTATTTCAGCCGAAACTTCTAACATCTTCATCTGAAAATATAATATACATATTTGCTGATAAAGCTAGTTGTATTTAATTAAAATATACAAATTGTATAACCAATAAATATTCAATAATCAGTCTGTTCGCTGAATGATGAAATGTTTAAAGAAAGGTATTATAATTAATATTAACCTATTATAGCAATATATGAAAATGCTATGCAATTATAACACAATCCTTTATAAGTAGAAACGGTGATCTTTACATCAATATGGCTGCTAATTTCTGTCCCAGAACGTGCAGATGTCGCATCTGGTACAAAAAGTGTATTCGATGAAGATGCATCAGAATGAATATTTTGGGTAGGATCTGCGATACCATATGTAACTAATTGCATATTGGTCAGAAGATTCGGTATTGCGTTAAGTGAATCTTTTCCGTCGTATATCGTTGACACGTCTGTGGCGACAGTATTTGAAGGTGTTTTGGGCGGTTGGTATCCATTAATACTGCCCGAAGTTGGGATGTTTGCATCAACTGATGAGTCAGTTTTGGCGACAGTGTGAAGGAATGATTGCATTTCAAAAGATCTAAAAAATAAACACAATTTTTGTTATCGCATTCACTAAAAGAGTTCAGATTCATTTATAATCATAGTGTTTACGAACATGCTACAATATTATGGAACACAACTCTGAATTAGTTTGTGCACGCAAATCTCAAAAAAGCACAGTCAAAATGGACTTGAAAGAACAAATGCCATTTAGACTTAATTATTATTATAAAACTGACATAACATAAAATCAATTCATACTTCAAGAATCGAACAAGCTTTTCGTCTCTGAGGTCATGAATTCGTTGTGTTATCCTTTCTTCGACACAATAAAGCGTTTCCTTGGTTTCGGATTTAACCTCTAACGTACAGGGCGCCGGATTGATCGTGGATATATCTTTACACAGTAGACGTTACATTTTAATATACAATAAATTATGGTCTTAACAGTTAGCTCTTATAGTCATGAGTTATATTTACAAATGAAACATTAATAAATAGTCTGTTAGAAACTAACAATCAACAGAAAACCATGTATTTTACAAACGCACACATTTTGTATATATCAAATAACGCTATAGACAATCCCAGAAATCGATACCTCCCGGATTA
>VMBQ01007911.1:5404-31149 GCA_007657795.1 Dreissena rostriformis
ATTAATGATCATAACTATGTAACTATCCAATCAAATTTGATGAATTTGGTGTCTATACCTAGGTTTCAAGGGGCAAAGAACACATAAAGATGATCAGACATTGTTTAAGTTAACAATAGTACACACGAATCCAACATGGCGCCCAAAATGGCCGCCAAGATGGCCGCCAAAACCTTTAAATGATCATAACTATGTAAATATCCACTCAAATTTGATAATTTTGGTGTCTATACCTAGGTTTCGAGGGACAAAGAACACATAAAGATAATCAGACATTGTTTAAATTTACAATAGTACACACGAATCCAACATGGCACCCAAAATGGCCTCCGAGATGGCCGCCAAAATCTATAAATGATCATAACTATGTAAATATCCACTCAAATTTGATGAATTTGGTGTCTATACCTAGGTTTCAAGGGGCAAAGAACACATAAAGATGATCAAACATTGTTTATGTAAACAATAGTACACACGAATCCAACATGGCGCCCAAACTGGCCGCCAAGATGGCCGCCAAAATCTATAAATTATCATAACTATGTAAATATCCACTCAAATTTGATTATTTTGGTGGCTATACATAGGTTCCAAGGGGCAAAGAACACATTAAGATCATCAGACATTGTTTATGTTTACAAATCCAACATGGCGTCTAAAATGGCCGCCAAGATGGCCGCCAAAACCTATTGATGATCATAACTATGTAACTATCCACTCCAATTTGATTATTTTGGTGGCTATACATAGGTCTCATGGGGCAAAGAACACATTAATATTATCAGACATTGTTAAAGTTTATTATATTACACACAAATCAAACATTGCATCCAAAATGGCCGCCAAGATGGTTACCAAAACCTATTAATGATTAACAATCTCACATAGCATCCAACGACACAAAACGAATGACCACAAGTCCATTACTTTTCACGTGATGCTTGTTATGTGAAACGCCATAGTTTGGACCTGCCGCGATTTCTGTTTCTCTCGCACCATTGTAACGTTTGACCAACCATTGTATTGGAAATCTGCCGAAATCAGCATCGATGCGCTACAAAGTAGTTGAAAATGTTGTTCATAATTTAGGATGTTTCTTAAACATATGAACTTTGTAAGCAAACATGTCCACCTATGTTGCAGATAGCAGATGGGATTCGAGGAGATAAGACGTCTTTTAACACTGTTATTAATTAACCTTATTTGCGGGAGCACTCATCTTTATTCTGCTTACGTTAATTGGTACCAGTTTATAGTTCACTGTTATTAAAACTTAGTTTCTAGCAATCTCTAAGGAATAGAAGAAAAGAAACCTCTTTATTGGCGACGAGAAAAAAACAACATTAACAAATTAAAAGAAGAAGTTCATGTTATTTTTTTTTTTAAGTTTTAAGAAATTTTTTCGTCAAATCCCGGGACGCATGGCTGGTTTATTCAGCCGGTAAACGAACTTTGCAACCTGTGAAAGTGCTAGTGTTCAGGGCTTCTTTGCTCGACATCTGTAGTGGCCGAAGTCAGCAACATTTCAACAGAAAGGTTTGCAATGTTTGTTTGGGTTACACTGAAAAAATATAGATCGAACCATTCAGTGGGGGTTTGAGGTTCTTGGGAAGGATAAAATTGGGGTCACGGGTTAGTGACGGGTTAGGGTGCGGAATTTGCACAGGTCACGGGTCAGTTGATTTCTAATTTTGGGGCGTGTCAAGACCTAAACACATTGGTTGAGGAGAAAGAGTGGTCTTATGCGAATATTTACAAAGGGTTTGCATAGAGTAAAGTTAAGGTATTTTTCACAGCAAAGTAAAATTCTTGATTTTACTTGTGCGGGTAATATTACTTCTCATTAATTTTAATTTTTTTAGTTTAATATTGGATTTGTTCGTCGGAAGGCATCTGTTATTGTAATTGACGGACAAAAAGGCACAGTGACTTTCATTTAATTGGAGCGCAACAGTGTGTTTTGCTTATTGACTTGATTTTCAGGCGCTGTGGTAGGTAAGACTGTTTATTGTTTACCTGTTCTGTTTGCGGTTTTGCAATCAGGGTTTTCTGTGCATTTGGTAGATTATTGCACAGGAAGGGTCTAAACGCCCTTGTTAAGTAATTGTGGGTTTGGGGTAAGACAAACCTGCATTACTGGTTCTGTTGGCGTTAATTAATATTGCTTTCAAGTTTTAACGTGCATGCTTACTGACAATGTGTTACTTTAAGTGCATGGTAAATGTAATTTTAAGTATTCAGGTGCATCTGTTAACTTGTTCTAATTGTTAACCCTTGTTTGTCGACATTTGCACCAGTTTCTATGGTGGGCTGTTAGTGTCTTACCTCATGTGAACAATTTTATGTGATACCAATAGTGTAATATTGGGGAATCTATGGTTGGCCATAATATCATATTATTGTGTACATGTTAATGGTGGGCCATAGGGGTCATATTGACTGGGTTATTTTGTATGGTGGGCTATAAGGGTCATAAAGACTGTGCTCCTTTGTATAGTGGGTCATATGGGTCATAGGTATTGTTTACTGTGTGTGTCATTAGAATTAAAATCTAGGGTAGCGTTGAAGGGTGTTATAATTGGAATGGTAAAATGGGTTTTTTCAGTAGGATTGATGATTGTATTGTTAATCTAATATAATACCGGGTAATTCTAACATGTCAGTACGCGTAAAATATGCTGAGTTGAAAGGATTGATGTCTTTGCCGGGGTTGTCTAAACAGCAGGCATGGAACATTGTTCGGAAACAGCAAAAACACGGTTATCTCGACATGAATATGTTGAATGAAGACGAGGCAGACGGTGAGGAAATGATTGCGGGCTTCACTTTGTCCTATCCAGTCCTGATGGATCCAGCAGCAGTTGGATATCCGAAGAAAGAGAAAACCACTGAACTGGAGAGTTCAGTTGCCAGGGACAAAACAAGTTGCAAGCGCCGTTCAAGAGATAGAGATGAGGGCCGCGATAGTCTAGAAAGGCGTCATTACTCACGGGACAGGGGCTACTCCCCAAGAAGGTCTTACCGGTCTCCATCTAGAGGTCGCGATAGTAAACATGGATACAATTACAGGAAAAGGAGTAGTTTGCAGGATCGCTCGCCAGAAGACTACCAGAGTAGGTCATCCGGTGGAAGACGTTGACGTGGGTCGCGGGACAGAGAGAGTGACAGGGATCACTACAGACGGCGCCATGATCATCATAGTGGTCACTATCGCAGGTCCAAGTTTTATTACTCGGATGCTGACTCGGACTCTGATGGAGAGTATCGGACACTGAGGCGAAGAGAAGAGAAGAGGGGAAATCCAGATAAGCTCCCCAAGAACTTAAGGTATGACGGAAAGTCTTATTGGCTCTCTTTCAAACAGAAGTTTAACAGCTACAGTAGTGTCAACTCATGGACTGATAGTGAATGCAGAGACTACCTCAATTGGCGTCTAGAAGGAAAGTCCCTTGATTTTTTCACAATCACGACACAGATGGGTGATATGTTTTCCTTTTCCGAAATCATGAGGAAAGTGGAGGATCGTTTTGGTGCCAAATGGCTGCCGGAAACCAGCAGAATCAAGTTCCAGCAGGCCACACAGAGTGCCGAAGAGTGCCTGGAGGATTGGGCGGACAGAGTGCTGACCTTGGCAATACCAGCTTTCAGAAACCTGCCAGAAAAGCATAGCATGCAGGAGCCGATTTCAAAGTTTTGCCAGGGCTGTGTGGACAGGGAGGCAGGGAAGCATGCTTGCTTTGGGCGTCCTCGTTCGATACAGGAGGCAATTGACCTTGTTAAACATCATCAATATGTTACACAAGCGGTGGATGGTACCAGAACGTCCAAGTCGTATGCAGTGAATGCAGTGTCAGGAGAAGACGACAGAATATTACGTCTGGAAGGGATTGTCGAACGCCTTACATCTACGGTGCAGACATGTTCGCAAACACGTCGACCAGGGTCAGGCATAGAGTGTTACAATTGCGGTGAGGTAGGCCATTTTCGGAAGGATTGTCAAAATAAACAAGATGATAAGATAAAGAAGGGGCGAGAGTCAGGAAATGGCCAGAGTCCTTTACACTCAAAAAGTGCAGATGCCTTTGGCCGAACCAATCCGCCCAAGAAAGTAAATGGCCAACAATCCAGCGTACACTCTGTTTGTAGGATTTCTTGTGCTGATAAGAGTACACAGGAATGCGCAGTGGATGTTGGTGTCTCTTCTCCAGGATCGATGGGCAAGAATAAGGAAGAATATATTGAAGCAGGGGCTTATAGTCCTCCTCAAGTGCATTCAGTTCCGGAGGTTTCTAGTCCAGTTCTGGTGGACAATGATAAGGAAGAATCTCTTGAGGAAGTGGCTTATTGTCCTCCTCTAGTTCATTCAGTTCCTGAGATTTCTAGTCCAGTTCTGGATGTCAAACAGAAGCTTTCAAAGGAAGATGACATGGTTTCAAACGACACTGTTCCTTCAGGGATTGCGTTTGAATGCGCAGAGTTTTTAGTAGATGTTTATAGTTGCGAACAGGATACCGATGTTATACATGAATGTGAATTGTGTGGTAACCAGTGTGGTAGCGAAACGGTTGAGGTACATATCCATTTACAGGAAGAGTATTTACAGTCAATTGTTGGTATGAATGACGAACAGTGTGATTTTCAGGATGTATTTGCCAATGATGAGCATGACCTTGGCAATTTCAATGACATTGAACACTCAATTTACACAGGAAGTACCAAACCAGTTAAGGCCAGGATTCGAAGGACTCCTGCTTGCTTTGCTGGGGAAGAGGAAGGGCACCTGAAAGGAAAGCTAGAAGCTGGTGTAATACAAGAGTCGAAAGGTGAATGGATGCCAGCACCAGTTCTGATTCAGAAGCGCGAGGGTACAGTCCGCTGGTGTATTGACTGTCGTGCATTGAACAATGTGACTGTGAAAGATACCTTTCCACTGCCTATAGTGGAGGTTTGTTGTGGTACGCTGTCAGGGAATGTGCAAAGTGGTGAAAGGCTGCACTCAGTCTCCGGTGGGTTTACCTTACTCCCTGAGTTAAACCGTGCCTCGGGTGGGTTTCCTTTACTCCCCGAGTCCAAGGATTTATCAGGTGGGTTTCCTTTACTCCCTGATGGCAGTAGATTTTCATTATCCATGGATACCAACTTTGTCTGGGATCCTAGAGGGAAACAGGCAACGGAACCAGCAACGAGTTATGGTCAGACAAAAGAGCTTTGTTGTTCGGTCTGCCATACTTTAGGTCATGGTGAGGCCAGTTGGAAAAAACATTGAATATGTATCATTTTTGTATGAAAACAGGAATTTGTAAGGCAACCAAGATAATCTAAATAAGGTTAGGTAGGTCGAGGAAAATGTGTATCCATTTTACGAATTATTTAGTATTTTTTATTATATACAATGTAATTTCCATTTTAAAAAGGAAATAAAATGGCAACTAGTAACCCAAATGTGCATACAGCATTCCTTCTATATATATTCATAAGTTGGACAAAAATATATTTTTGATGGAATGACCATGTTAAAAAAAACAAAAAAGAAAATAAAGATTTTTTTTATTTAAAAATAATTCAAATAAAAAATCATATTCATGTGACTTAGTGGCATCACACAGCTCAGACTCTCAAAATTAATTGCCAACAATTTATACAAAATATGTAACAAAATACTAATGTTGCAACATTATATTCGCATCAGTGTTTTTTTATTATTTCTGTACAATTTTAATTCTATCCACAGGTAATTGAAAAAAAAATGGTCCTTATATATATTCAAATGTATATTTTACTTTACTATTGTTTCAGAACAAATGAATCAATCTTAAAGTTAAGTGTCATGGACCTTGTGCAAGTAGCACCTTGCCAAAGGTATGTATCATACATGAAAAAGAAACACATTGTATAAAGTAGTTTATGCACATGCTATAAAACAGGAAAGTGACGTATTAAGAGGTAGTCAATCAAACATTACTGTATAAAAACTATCTTTTCAGTTTGCATCAGTCATATGCGTACATCATTGTATTTAAACTTACAGTTTTCATTTATTCAAAGTAATGGCATTATTATTTGGCATGTTTAATGAGGAAAATTTACAACGCTTAACATATACAACTATTACATTTTTGGCATAATATTTGTACACAATATTTTTTCCAGAGTCACATCATGTCCAACAACTACAAGTACAGTGCAAAGGTATTATTTTTTTACAGTTGTGATCAAAGTCTTTTTCCATGTGATAGTTAATGATCACAATTTATTAAATGATTATGTCTTTTAGTCATGACACAATACGGTTTACAGTTCACATTGCTGTTATTAAACACAAGACACAAAATACTGTACTCATTTGACAATTCCAATGTATAAACAAATGACAATTTTAATTGGAAATGTACTCGGATTAAAAGCANCTATGTTACGAAATGACCGTAAACCCATTTCAACATTTCCTGATTTTCCTCGTAAATGACTCAAACAAAAAAGTATGATTATGTGGTGCCGGGAACCAGTCTGTGCACACGGAAACCAGCTACACGTTTGGATGTTAGTGGATGTTTACCGAGTTCTTTGCGGGAATTAGGTCATCCTCGGGGACCTGCAGAAAATCAGTCCTTCGCAAGCCAGACGTTATACCGATCAGTCGTGTCGTGCATACTCAAGAAGACAAGGAACTCGTTTATGTAAGTTGCCCCTGTTGCCCTTTATCGCCATTCCTGTTTAGACTACCGGTACTAAAAGCAAATCTGTACGAAACACTTCATTGGCGTCGTGGACAGGATTTATTGTCTTGTGTGTTTCAGTTGCAGGTTGTGTCTTTTGTCCGACCACGTGTTGTGGCCCGATAGTTGTGCACTTGGGTTGAACCAGCCACGCTTCTAGGATAGAATCGATACATAAACTTGACGCCATACCCCCATTTGGGCCCAGTAAGCCATTTTCCATTGAAATAGCATTCAAATTTCCCGGCCACGTGTTAAATCATCCGTGACGGCCATCTTTGTTGTTGTTCCCCAAAATTAGGGCTTAAGTTCACGTGGTAGGTTTATTGTTTTTCTTACCAGGTTTTGAATTGTCCTTGTCATTGTAGCACCAGTTTTTATTTAAGATTTTTTGTGTCTATTAACTTCCAGGTTGTTTTTTTACTTTAATTTACTCATTAACTTTTAAATTTCTAAAATTGCAATGGATATGGGAAGTGAATATTCCCCACCATGGTCACCGGAAGCCTCCAGAAAAGTACGTGTGAATTTTGACACTCCCATGAGATTTACTCATATTCAGGGGGTGGGTCAAAAACTGGCAGAGGCCATTGTGGTGATCCGTGAGAATTCGGGGAATTAATACCCAGATACTCTGGGGGCAATTTTATGGCGGCCGCTGACCCTAGGCGATATGACCGATTCAGATTTTAGCCATAACCCCACATTATTCAAGGAAGCTCATTGGTATGGGGAAGGGGCGAGAAATGTTTGGGAGGGGCGGTCAACCACAAGTAGGCCCCTGGACCCCACATTACACGAAAGGTGTGATCATATGCCAGTGCTACAGAAGGAGTCGGTAAGTAGGGATGATCGTGAAACTGCCCAACTCGTAGCCCAAATTTCGGCTCTTGAGGCTGGTATAACGGCTCAATGTGAGCAACTGGCGTCACAAACCACTCTAAACTACAGGAAAGACCCTGAAGTTGTAAAAAACTTGCCTCAACCAAAACCCTATTCGACACTGTCTGAGGCACCGGTAATATCCGGAAAATTAACTTTGCCCCACGGAAGACCTGATAGGAAACCAGTTATAAAGTGGCACAGTCCATTGTCCATCAAAACAGAGACCCGTTCCCCAATCACTCATCCCCGCCTGCACTTGGGCATGTTAAGTGGCAACAATTTGCCCTCATACCAAATGACGCTAGTAAAAGCTGCACCGGCCCTCCCCAGTCCTCCTGAAACGAGCACTCCTGCCCCAAAACACCCCATGATTCCAAACAGTCCCCCTGATGTGTCTTGTCTGTCCATAAATTACCCTCCTGTTGCATTCCCATTTCCGCCTACTACCGGTAACCTCTTTCCCCCAAAAAGAGGGATGTACTCACAAGGCTACCAAAAGCCTTACAATTCGACGGCCGCAGCAACTGGCACGTCTTTCGAAGTAAGTTTGAGCGATATGCCAAGCTAAACCAATGGTCGAATGAAGAGAGCGCAGACTGCCTTGGCTGGTGCCTGACAGGTAAGGCCGTTGATTTTTACGCTGTACTGGCTGAAGAGAGAAAATACGGTACCCTATTCAGACCTCATGCAGTGGCTGAAGGAGCGTTTTGGCGCTAAGAAGCTCCCCGCCACGGCTGGTGTCTGACAGGTATGGCCGTTGATTTTTACGCTGAACTGGCTGAAGGGAGAGGTACGGTGCCCTATTCAGACCTCATGCAGCGGCTGGAGGAGCGTTTTGGCCCTAAGGAGCTCCCCGCCACGGCTCAGGGCCGTTTCCAGGTTGCCCACCAGGAATCAGGTGAGTCTCTCAAAGATTAGTCTGACCGTGTATTAACGTTGGCAACCAAGGCCTTTAGGGACTTACCCTCCCAATATGCTACTTAGCAGGCAGTGGCAAGATTTAGCCAGGGCCTGAGTGACAAGGAGGCAGGAAAACATGTAAGTCTGCAATTACCCACCTCAATGGGGATGCTATGAACAAGATAAAGATGCACAGTTATGTCCTTGCTGCATGTGCCTCTGTTCCCAGGGATGGTCCTAAACATGAGTCCCGGCGTGTACAGGCCGTGAACATAGAGTCATCTCCAGCTGCAGTGGATGGGTCTACTGTTGGTAGGTTAGTACAAGCAGTAGAGCGCCTAGAGGGCGCTTTGGGGCATTGATCCGGCTCCGGCGGAAATGCGAGCACTGGTCCCAGTTTTCGACAACTCGGTCAGCCGCTCCGTAATGGAGGTTATGGGGGGTATCCTCCCTAGCAAGGTTACGCCAATAACCAGGGATTCAACAACCAAAACCAGGGTAGGTATGCCGAAGGTAGGGGTGCCGGCGGTCCACCTAGATGGAACCAGAACAATCAGTACAATCGCTACAATAATAATGCAAACCCAGTGGGCGCACAGCGCGGAGGCTATGGCGCTAACAGAGGTAGGTACCCTGATCAGCCTGTAGCGAACGGTCGCCCTGGCTATGCGCCTCCAGCAGGGGATAGGCAAGACATGGTATGTTTCCGGTGTAGGGATTTAGGCCATTTTCAGCGAGAATGCCCACAGCCTGCCCCTCCCAACAGAGACCTTTAAACTAGAAAAGGTCGGGCACGGCGGCCCATGTCCGACCTTGGCGTCCGTGGCCAAAAAGGGGAAAGCGCCTGTGGATGTAATTGCAATTGAACAATCCGAACAGTCAGATCAACCGGAAGTGGTTCATGTTAACCTACTTGGATCGGTTACACAGTTCTGTATAAAGGTTCAGGTAGGCGACATTGTGGTAAACGCAGTTGTTGATTCAGCCGCCGAGGTTAGCATTATATTTGATAAAATATACAAATCCATGAAACATCCCCCTCCTAAGCTACGTGACGTCAAACTGTTGACTGCAGACAGAGAATTGTCCATGAATGGTTCTATTGTAGGCCCAGTGAAGCTTAAAATTGGCAACTGTTGGTATAAGGAAAAATTGTATGTGGCACCAATTGATACAGATATGCTTCTGGGTTTTGATATTCTGGTTAATCGTGGAAAAGCCATTCTGAACATGGCAGACGCCATTCTTATTTTTGATGGACAGGTTCTGAGCCTTGACGTGGGGTCAACAGACGGACAGCGGCAGGTCGCGATGGTGCGAGTGGGGAAGAGGCGTGTAGTACCCTCCAATTCGGTTATGCTGATTAAATGCCAGATGCCTAAATTGGAGACAGATTATGTGGTTGAATCTTTTGGTAACTCAAAGCTGCTTGTCCCTAGGGTGGTACTGTCTGCCGTTTCTGATCCCGTATTGTGCCTAGTCAACCCTACGGACCGTTTTCAATTGGTTAAAAGGGATTCTCTCATTGCAAGGGCGTATCCGGTTGCAGAGTACCTCTCTAAGGACTCTGTTGCCCCAGACTCAGGGGGATGCCGGGTGCAAGCCTGTTCACTTGCGGATCCGGTCAGTCCGGTGGTGTCGGAAGAATTGCCGGAGCATGTGCGAGATTTACACGACCGTTCCGGAGAACATCTCGTGGAGGCGGAACGCAAGCAGCTAGCAGACTTGTTGATTGAGTACCAGGATGTGTTCGCCAGGGACGAGTTTGACTTGGGGACTTTTACGGCCATTTCTCACACAATTGATACCGGTGACGCCCTTCCGGTCACAGAGCGTATGCGGCGGACGCCGGCTATGTTCATTGGGGAGGAAGAGACCCATCTCGAGAAGATGTTGAAGGCCGGCGTGATCGAGGAATCGACGTCTGAGTGGTCCTCAGCCCCAGTGCTGATCCGGAAACGTGATGGGAGCGTCAGGTGGTGCATTGATTACCGTAAGTTGAACGACGTCACTGTTAAAGATGTATTTACCTTACCCCTGATCGATGACTGTCTCGACACCCTAGCAGGTAGTGTGTGGTTTCCCAAGCTTGACTCAAACTCAGCTTATTGGCAGGTATACATCGCGGAGCCGGACCGGAAGAAGACGGCGTTTGTCACCAAATATGGCCTGTTTCAGCATATAAAAATGGGTTTGGGACTCTGCAATGCACCCGCGACCTATTCCCGGGTAATGAACCTTGTACTAAGGGGTCTCAATTGGGAGACCATGTTGGCTTTCCTTGATGACGTCATGGTTTTAGGTAGCTCCTTTGCTTATCATTTGTCGAATCTCCGGGATGCTTTGGCCAGATTTCGCTTGCATGGTTTGAAGCTGAGAGCCAAAAAGAGTGTGCTCTTTCAGCGTCAGGTTGAGTTTAATGGTCGCAGATTAAGCAGCAACGAGATTACCATGACAGACACCGACATTCAGGTTGTTCTAGATTGGCCGATACCAAGGTGTGCCAAGGATGTGGAGAGATTCGCTGGTTTAACGAACTACCACATAGTCTTTATCAAGAATTACTCTGATATAGCAGCCCCATTGTATCAAGTCTTCAGGTGGGAAGACGAGCAGCAGGAAGCGTTCGAAGCCCTAAAAACAGCATTAACATCTCCGCCCGTATTGGGACTCCCAAACCAAAATGGCGACTTTATCTTGGTTACGGACGCGTCGGATGTCGCCATAGGAGCAGAGCTTATTCAGCTTCAAGATGGACAGGAACGGCTGATAGCGTATGGTAGCTACGCCTTGACCAAAGAGCAGAGGCGGTATTGCACTACCCGGAAGGAGTTGTTGGCGGTAGTACGGTTAACGCGTCAATTAAGACATTATTTGTTAGGTAGGCCTTTCAAAATCAGGACTGACCACTCGAGTTTAACTTGGTTGTTGCGTTTGAAGCAACCGCAGGGACAGCTGGCTAGGTGGATGGAGGAATTATATCAGTTTAATATGGTGCTGCAACACAGGACAGGCCAGAAGCATGCGAATTCGGATGCTCTCTCTCGTATTCCCGAATATTCATGCGATATTCGGTCTGGAGTTATGCCTTGTGGGGGGGGGTGCAGGCACTGCCAGCGTGCGGATCTGTGGGTTGCGTTCACTGAAGACGTGGATGATGCCGGCACATTGGTACTGCCCACAGTACAAGTAGTCGTCCGTGACATTGGGGTGTTCACCGACGACAGTACTGAAGGGGACCATGGTGAGACTGGCGGCGGCGGTGAGAGTAAAGCAGCAGCAATAGAAGACAAGAGTGGCAAGTCGGATCCTGAATCCCAGGAGGAGGACCTCATTCTGAAACATTTGTTTCTGAATTCATGTCAGGTTGATGTTTTGACATTTGATGGCGAGTTTCGGGTATGTGCAATTGTTCCAGAGCCGGTAATGGAGGTTCAAGTCGAATCTGAGGTATTAAAGCCCAGCAGTTGGGGATTCACTTGTGTTGATTCGTTAGAGGCGCAAAGCAAGGATCCAGATCTAAGTTTTGTTTTGCAGTGGCTGAGCAAGGGGATCGAGCCCGGGGAAGCGGAGTTGTTTGCTGCAAGCCGAGGGGCTAAGTTTTATTGGTTGAACAAAAGTCAGCTGGTATTAATTGATTCAGTGTTATATTAGAACAACCCTGTAACCGGTGTAACCGGGGATAAGCTGCTGGTGTTGCCAAGGTCACTGAGGGAGGGGCCAACCGGTTGAACCATGATATTCCCTCCGCGGGCCATCAGGGCATCAAGAGAACCATGGAGAAGGTCAATGAGAAAATTACCTGGCACGGTATGGGCAAAGATGTGGCCGGATACGTGTCCATATGCGAGGTCTGTAACCGGAATAAAAAATCCGATCGGAAGGGAAAAGGTCCCATGACCGAGAATCAGGCTGGAGCTCCAATGGAGAGGGTCTTTTTGGATTTTCTAGGTCCGTTACCAAAAACGCGTGATGGTTATGAGTATATATTTATGATGGTGGACCAGTTCACAAAATGGGTTGAATGTATACCCCTTCCGACGCAGACGGCCGAGGACACGGCTCGTGCCGCTGTAAATCATTTTTTTCTCCAGATTTGGTTTTCCTCTTCAGGTTTTTTCTGATTAGGGACGGTACTTTGAATCCAAGCTGTTCGCAGAGTTATGCAGTAAACCTTGGCAAGGTCGATTTATGATTCAGTGTGACCATTGCAATGAGTGGTACCACGGGTCATGTGTAAATGTTACGGCCACTGACGCTTTGGACATTCAGAAATACCGTTGTCCCAAATGCTAAGAAAACCTCTCGAGTACCCCTACAAGGGGTTTTATCATTTGGTTTACCATTGTTATTTCAGGATGGATTCGGATCTATTGCCACTAGAGCAGGAGATAGAGGTTTTTGATGCGGATGATCTCTTATAGTCGGAGGTTGAGGGGTAAGGACCCAAGAAAAGCTGGGCCGAAGAGATGGACGAACGGGATAGGGTGTGGGCTGAGGCAGCCCAGCGTATTATAGCGGAGAGGTCCGGTACAGTAGTACAGGTAAACAACCAAATGAACAATGATACCGAACGAAAGTCGGGGTCATTGTCGACAATAGTTTAATTAATGCTACGCAAAGTAATTCCTCCCCGGTACAAAGAAATTCCTCCCCAGTCGCTGGCCATAGCAAGGTTTATCCTAACCAAGCCGCTAAATACTCGAGAGGTCACGGTTATGGTAGGCCTTGGTATGGTAGGCGGCCTGGGAGAGCTTTAGATCCTCGCCGTTGGGAATGGTCCCAATCGTGGAAGAAAAAGACAGTCGGGGGGAGATAGGTCGGTGGAAAATAATCAGAATTATCAGTGGCGAAATGTTGTACCGCCTGTCCCACTCCTGAAAATGCAATGGAATAATGAGGGGCTAAGAAAGAGGCCTCAAGGCCAGTGAAAAAAATCTGGGGGAATGAAGGGGTTTTCCCTATCAAAAGGTCTAGGGGGATCTGAGTTGTCCAGTCCGGGGCTGCGGGGAGACCTTTGACCTAAACATGTGATCAGATTCCATGTCCCACAAGTCATGGACCTCAGGGTTCCATTAAGTGAGTGTCTGACTCGTAGAAGATTGACTTTCTTAATGGCTCTGGTTGTCCGAGATGGAACGTCTCTGGGGGAGTTGGCGATGTTTTGTTTTAATATGGTTTACATACCCCAGGGGGGGGGGGAAATCCATCCCAGGTGGGGGCTGTGGAGGCTATTCCTAATTAACGGGGGAGGAGCCAAAGACCTTTCTTAACTTATTAAATTGGAGTGTATTGGGCAGGCTTTGGGCTCTTCTCACGTCAAATGAGCAAGAATTTTTTCCAGGAAAATTACTCCCTAACAGCTACTGAACAGGAGTCCAGGTGACCAGTGGCCGTTGACAGCCATTGCCACTTGGCGGTTGGTCTGCCAAGGTAGGGGTGAGTCTGGGTGATGATATATGGATCCATCTCAGGGACCGCTCCCACTAGGTAGAAGTAGAAGTAAATTTGAAAGCTATGGTTACCAATTGTTGTGACCCGCCCTCATACCCCGATGTGGCCCTACTTGAAACTCTGTTCTCTTTACGGTGTTATCCCTCAATTGGTCTACACCCTTAGGGGGCTTCCAGATATACCGACTCTGATATAAAACAGTTCGCCAGATTACTTGGTAGACCAGAAGTAGTGGGGTTTGGGGAAGTGGGTCTGGACCACTCGGTGCCATATACAGAATGGTTGGGACAGTCAATTTTACTGCAACGCGTGTTAGGCTTCCTGGAAGAACGTCATGTTTTAATACATCATTGTAGAGGGTCAACTGGGGATCAGGATGACAGGGAAGTCAATATGCGTCTCCTATCACTATTACATGGATCAGTTAACCCCAATCAGCGTATCCATTTGCATTGTTTCCGTGGGGACCAGGAAATGTTCCGAGCCTGCACGGACGCATTTCCAAACACATACGTTGGGAACACCCACAAAACTGCGGATTTGTCCCCAGCAGCGCTACTTGCGCTTCTCACAATACCCATGGAGCGTTTGCTCGTGGAAACGGATGCTCCATATTTTGTCAACCCTACCATTGGTCCTTTTTCATCACCGACTGTGGTGGGGTTGGCAGCTAGGAGTGTTGGGGTTATTAGTGGCGAAAACACAAGGGATGTGCTAGCGGCCACAGTGTCTAAATTTCAAGATTTGTACCGCCTAAAATTGTTAAGGGCGAGGTTTATTCTTTCTAAAAACTTGCGTAAAGATATTACGTTGTAAATACCATATCATGCTTTTTTGTTTTAGATGATGTTGCCATCTGTGGTCGCACCCGATTTCTTTTTTCTTCATCTTTGTTTTATCTGTTTTTTTTTATTTTGGGCGGTCTCTGGTGTTGAGCTGCGCCATTTTTATTTCATCCCTTTGTATGGGTATACAATAATTTAAGCAACTGTATCGCCTAAAAAATTGACACTGAGGGTGAGAGTATTGTTATTGCGAAATTTGCAATTGTCCGTTTGTTTCTTGCATATTTAAAATTCCAAATGGTTAACATTCATATAGTCATAAATGTAAACATTCAATTAGTATAGTATAGTTACTCACACATATCTAATTCCCCCGGGAAATACCCACCTCTGCTTTCTGAATGCATTCTATTCCCTTATTACAAACAATTACAAACATAAATACAATATACAATTTAAACATATAACACAACATTTTGATAATGCAGCAAAGTAAAAGAAGGAAAACAAAAGTCAATAAATAAAATAAATCACCTCTGGTAATTCATATAAATCATACAAATATAAAGAGTGATACAATTAAAAATATAAATACAATTAACACTTTCTTAATTTATTAAATTCAAGCATATTGGGCCGGTTTTTGGCTCTTCTGGAAACCATTTACTTCTGCCCGGGTTTTCCGGTTTGGAACGTCTCTGGGGAATTTGGCGAGGTTTTGGCCATCTCTCGACTGGCTGCTTCCGCAGCCAGTATATTTAAACGGTGCAGTAAACAATACTCGTAACAATTCAAATAAATTCCCCAGTGCATATAGGTCTACAAAAATTCTCCACTGTTAAATAAAGCATATAGAACTACATGTATTTAATATTGTATTCTTTTTCAGATTATAAAGACTATGAAAACTTCTTTCAATGATAGCTTGAACCATATTCACCCATACTAACAATATCAAAACCAGCTTAATATTTACATTTATAACAAATTCACTTCATTAACATTATCTGGAGGGAAAGACAACTAAGCCTAATTTCCGACAACTAGAGGGTCGCAACCCTCTAGAGCCACGTCTGAAAGGTCTTCGATATATATCCTCCCGGCTTTCTCATTTTGGTTGGGCACGGACATGGTTTTTTCAAGACAATCTCGTCGGAAATGTCCTTAATTGGAACCATATCTGATTCGCTTGGATCCCTCACAGCGGTAATTTGAATTTAGGTATTATCTATGGTACTGATTGTTAAGCCTGTTTCCGGCTCCTATTTCGAGAGCATTGGGACCAGTACCACGTTCATAGGCGTACTGTTTCCGGTGCCCACGTGGACCGCCGCCACCCGCACCAACGGGATACCTTTCCTGGCTTTGGTCGTTGTCGACCCACTTACTACTTCTGGAATGGTAACCGCGTGAACCCATCTCGAGTCTTCCTGGTTACCCATTTGGCCATCCCTCGGAGCGGAGGCGCAAGCCGACTGAGCATAATTAAACAACTTTACCTTGTTCATTAATGGGTCAACTGGGCGCTCCATATTTTGTCAGCCCTACCATTATTCCTTCTGAACGCAAATTATCTACATTTAACATAATACAAAGTAGTTTTTAAATTGGGCGGGTCTACATACATCTCATAGAACCCAGAGGTTGTTTACAAATACATTGCCACAAACAGGAAAACTACTTGTATACAAAAATAATTATTTTAATCATTTGTGACATACAGTTATTCACAGCCATTTAAAAATGTTACTCCAGATTAACATGCACATGCTTGTCTACTATTGACGATGTAAAACACACTTGACATTAAAGATAAAACAAAACATATTATATAAATCAATAAAATAAATTCATCTCAATAACGTATGTATATCTTTTTATACTTAAGTTATAAAGTCATTTTCTTGGCAGGAAAGTAATATGCGCCTCCTGTCATTATTACAGGGATTAATTTCCTTCCCTTTATGTTCCCCACAATGTGACGAAAGCACAGCTACGCCCCTGACCATCAGCCATTTAGCTATGTTCCCTTGCCAAGCGTTGTGCGCTTTTTTAATAAATGTTCCTATATGCCGATATTCACTGAGTATTTCCACTAACTCCAGGTTACGAATAAACTTATATTCCTTAATATTGCTTTCATGCCTACCCTTGGAATAAATGCATTTCTTTTATTGAACCTTCTCTTGTTTTCAAAAAAACATCCTGATATCTTCTTCATCAATGCCTTCAGGTAATCCCTTTACCATACATTAATTACATCCACATCTTAACATTTCCTTCTATTTTCAAAAAACATTCTGATGTCACCTTTATCAGCCCTCCGGAGATCAATATTGGGTGGTGAATCATCAATTAATTCTTCCTCGGGTTCAATTGTAGTTACTTGTAGCCACTCAACAAAAACGTGTGCTCCTTTTATTTGAACGGTTTGAATGAGAGCATTTGCATCTTCCGGAGGCTCGTACTTCTCGTTATCACTGGCCATAGTAACGTTTATCCTAACCAAGCCGTTCAATACTCGTGAGGTCACGGAATTACTAAAATATATATATGAATATTACTAATAGACAATTACCAATAAATCGCATTCACTCTGTACTAAGAAACAGATAATACAATTACACTGCTATCAAAAGCATTTGACCAATCCATTATAAAAGTTTAATTAATATGAGCAAGATAATACAATTACACTGCTATAAATAGCATTGGACCAATCAACTATAAAATTTAAATAAATATGAGCAGCGCTCTGCGAAAAGGGAGTTAAATGCATGGCTTCAACGTGTCGTCCCAAATTATCTTGTGCTGTCAGCGCCTCAGTCATCTTCTATCCTTCCATGTTAAGATTTGTGATTTGATCTGACTTCATCATTGCTGTACCTTGTCATTTATTTCAGTAGCTTCTACAAATGAATTTATTTTCTTCCAACAATATGGAAAGCAATACATTGTCAAGGGAGACAATTTGGTAGATCGAGTTTCCGTAGAATTTTGCTGCACGAGTTTGTTTTCGTTTTGAGGTGACAGTGCTTCGCGACCACTGTCACACTCCATACTGTTATTTTTTATGCCCGAAAGTTATCACCTGTTTATAAAGATCCTCTGAGTTTCCTATTCCAGGTTTGATCCTGTCGAGTCTGGGAATCGCCCTGCAGTACATGTTTTTGCAGGTGTTCATTTCCCCCGCGCTGATAACCAGAATTTCCCCGTGCTTCAAACCATTCGGGTACTTTGCCTTACACCCGGCTTGCAGTCCCCGTCCGCCCGCTAGCAGCACCGATTTACAGAGGTTACCGTTATTGAGGTCATGATGGCGTCAATGTTTGTTTTCTTTTAAAGGTGACAGTGCTTTGCGACCACTGTCACACTCGGACTCCATACTGTTTTTTTGAATGCCCGGAAGTAGTTTTTCTCGGAGCTGTCTGTTTGTTTTCTTTTATAGGTGACAGTGCTTTGCGACCACTGTCACACTCGGACTCAATACTGTTTTTTTGAATGCCCGGAAGTAGGTTTTCTCGGAGCTGTCTTCTTTTTTCTATATGTGACAGTGCTTTGCGACCACTGTCACACTCCATACTGTTTTTTGTTAATGGCCGGAAGCATTATTTCCCGGAGTTTTCTTTTAAGCAATATTTGCAAGTCTTTTGAATTTTTTATGTGCATCACTTTCATTTCTTAACTAGTCGAAATTGTTTCCCGGTGCATGTTACACTTTATTTAGTTTTTTATTTTTGTAATTATAATCTTTCTCAGTGTGATATCCACATTTTAATACATCAGTGACTGTAATTGTCGGACGAAAGCCGACAATTATGTTTTGGTTTAATTAACTAATGTGATGGAACTTAGATATGCAAGAAACAATATGGGTTACTAATCGCTAGAGTGCAGCAGTCTGTATGTACCCCGCTAGGCGAAGGCACTCCTGTGCCTGCGGGAGGGGGAATCATGTTCCCATTTTTGAGTCTATGTCTCTTCTGCCTTGGGTGCGACCGTACGATTACCATGGGGGCGGCGGCCCAAGAGGAGAAAAGTGGGAGGAGTGTGGTGCCGGGCACCAGTCTGTGCACACGGGAACCAGCTACACGTTTGGATGTTAGTGGATGTTTGCCGAGTTCTTCGCGGGAATTAGGTCATCCTCGGGGACCTGCAGAAAATCAGTCCTTCGCAAGCCAGACGTTGAACAGAGCAGTCGTGTCGTGCACACTCAAGAAGACAAGGAACCCGTTTATGTAAGTTGCCCCTGTTGCCCTTTATCACCATTCCTGTTTAGACTACCGGTACTAAAAGCAAACCTGTACGAAACACTTCAATTCTTTCATATACAAAAAATAACACTTCACATCAACTGCTTTTAGATCAGTGTATACATTTGTAAAAGAAATAACAGCTTGACACCAACGTGCGAAAAATTCCTCGATAAACATGTAAACATTTCCTTAGTTTTTCTCACATACGGAAGTAAACATTGCAACTTCCTGTCTCGCTAACAAATATAAACGGGTAAAAACAATTACTGTTTAAATCAACCGCACTATATTTGCCGAAGGAAATAAGAAACATCCACCGATTGTGATGATTTTCTAATTGCTCTGCTTTAAAACAGGATGCCGCGTTAAAATGGACCTTACGTTTGTTTTTTCAGTTAAGGGTTATCCGGAGGTTCCTTAAAGTTAAGGTGAAAATGCCGACTTAAGGCAAAACATAAGGGCAATTTGTTTTGTGGATAATAGTTAAGGAATATCTTAAAAACTAAGGGAAAATAGCGAAAATTGAGGGGAAATTATTTAAACTTAGGCAAAAATCTCCCTCAGGAGCTTTGTGGATACGGCTCCAGGGCCATTGATAAAGGTAAAGGCAACTTGGTTCCCGGCCTCTTTCAAATTTATCGAGAGATCCACGGGTACTACTTCCCCGTACCCCAAATTGATTTTCGTACCCATTTTTTTTCGTTCCCAATATTTTTCGTACCCAAATATGTTTTCGTTCACAATTTTTTTTCGTAGTACCCATTTTTTTTTTCGTAGTACCCAAACGTACCCAATTTTTTTTCGTATGCTATTTTTTTCTTACCCATTTTTTTTTTCGTACCCAAACTTTTTCGAACCAAATTTTTTTTCGTACCCAAATTTTTTTCGTACCCAAATTTTTGTTTCGTTCCCAAATTTTCGTTCCCAATTTGTTTTCGTAGTACCTAATTTTTTTTTTCGTACCCAAATTTTTTGCGTACCCAAATTTGTTTTCATACCCAAACTTTTTCGTACCCAAACTTTTTCGTACCCAATTTTTGTTTCGTACCAAATTTTTTTTCGTTCCCAATTTTTTTTCCTACCCAATTTTTTTCGTAGTACCAGTCTGCAAAACTAACATTTTTGTCTTCATAGCCAATGTGGCTATGAAACTTTCAACATTTCATAGCCAGAGGCAATTTTTCAAAGCCAATTGTTTTCCACTGATATTATCATGAAAGGACGTCAATTTATTCCATTCTTGATGTGTGGCTTATTTACAAGAGTTCTGAGAATTATACATTAATTATTTTAATTGTTTTCGAAGTTTTTATCTGAGTCAGCATAATAATTGTCAGCATCATGATCCACGGCCATATCCATTGTCACATCAATTGCCTTTTTACATATTGGAATTATCGAGATCTATGCATAAATGATATAAATTGTTGGTCCTATTAAAACAATTCGAGAATATAAGAAAATACTAGCTCATAACTTTGTTTTCCCTTAATTGGACTAAATGTAACATACTTGAAGTTGCTGTTCATATTTCCTGCGTTTTGCCAACACAGATGCATCTGTTGATTTTGGCATTGCCTTTTTACCAGGGAACATAATAGCCGTGTGAGGTTTGACAGGGGTGTCAATGGTACTTTATTTGAAATCCGGAAAATTTTGTCGGGGGTCTGGGGCCGCAGGTCCCCAACAGGGATAAAGAACAGAGCCCCCCCCCCCTAACTAATTAAACTGTTCAATAGGCTACTCGGATGTTTCGCGCCCAAGGTGGTTCCACCCTCGTCGTTTCACACCTCGTCGTTTCGCCCCCAATTAGCGGAACAATGTTTTGTCACATATCATTATTGTTTATTTTGTTCATTGATGGGATTTGAATAAAATGTGTTATTAAAATGCACTACAATTGATGTTTGTCTTTTGTTGTTCGATGTGGTTTGAAAATACTGTAATAAAAGGTAACACAATTGATGAATACGGGCTCTGAGTTTGATCCAAACCAAGATATAATTTTTTTTTGTATTTGGTATCAGTAGTTTACCATGTTATAATGCCATAATATAGACCTCTGCCTCTAACCTTTAATGTAGATTTTGCGAATATGGCTTAAAGAGACATTAAAACATTTCATTTAACTTCTTGGCCCGTAGTTACAATACGTCTGATCTCCCAAACAGGGAGTGACTTGTACATTTTACCTCGGTCAAGACAAGTTTATTCCCTATGGCGGTGCGAAGTTCAAACATATGGATATGGCGTAAACTTGTCTAAAACTGCTATTAAGCCTATTAAACTGTTTTTGGCTATTGGCTATTCTTTACGGGCAAAACATTCCGATTGTCGATCCTTTGCCCCTAAGTAAAACCAAAGGCATATACCAAAGGTGTTGTGCTGAAGGAAAATGTAGCAATTACTATTTGATCGTTTTCCCTTTAGGAAAATCATCGGCATGTGTCAAAGGTGTTGTACTTAAGGAATACTTCAACCTGTAAATAACTTTAAAAGTTCCGCATCTCTTGCATGCTCAAACATGCATATTCACGCATTTCCACACCTCCGCCCACGTGCCCTGTCAATCAAGTTCCAAAGTGAACTTTCTCCATCCATTTCCTGTCGTTGTAATGCTTATGTAAAAATATTATTTTTTCACACGAACAGATTAATTGGTGATAATTATATAATCACCAAAGAAAGTATCCTGAATCAATAATGTAAGTATATCACGCATAAATCCGACAAAGGGTAGGTGATAAAAACAATAAGCCACAATAAGTATATATATACATGTAAAATGCATGCAGTCAAACAAAATTAATTGAGTGTTAGACCAGTGCATAGACCTAGTGTAAGATCCATAAAAACAGGATTTTTTAACAGCGATTTTTTTAAATAACATTCAACATTTTTTTCCTACAAAGTGTAACATTATAGTGTTTGAAACTGTGATAGTTTAATAGTTGTGAAAGGGAGTAGTGTGCAACATAGATTTTTCATGCATAAGATGCAGTACTGAAGTACGTCCTCGGCAACACGCGGTCCAATGTGATTCATGCTCGGGTTGGCAGCATCGAACGTGCAAAACAGGTGAGACAGTTTAATGCAAAATGGATGATAATTTTTCGGCGTAGCTGTACACGCCAGCTTTTCACCTTAGCTTGACCTTTGTAAGCGACAAATCAATTCGAATATAAAATTTCCCGCTGGTGGGCCTGAAACTTTTCGCGGTAGAAAATGTGCAATCTACAAACAGATTTCACATAAACATTAATATGTTATTCCGTCGACTTTCTATTTTTGGGAAGTATCGGGTATGAAAAGGGATACTACAGTTCGTTTAGCAACGATGTTAACTGCGTATTCAGCATGAAACAATTGTATCTCTAATGATAATATTTGAGAGATAGAGCAGTTTCACACTCAATTCTCGACATCAATACAGAATGTGTGCCCCTTTATATTTTGAAGAAAATTCAGCGCCAGAGCGTTTGAACTTAAAGGCTGTGTTCTCATATTTCGTAATTACTACGATACTGCATTCTGTGCATTCATAAATTTTAGATCATATAAGTATTGTTGTTCAGTAACCTAATATACGCTTTGACGAAAATATTTAAAATTAATTTCGAAATTGACCGTTAAAAACGTAAATGTTTAAAGCTTTAAACAAGCCGTCGTTCCAGCAGTGGAATTGTTACCTCACTTTAATNCACACTCCTATGGCCGTTGTTTTTCCAGCCCATGGTTAAGATGCCTACCACTGTCTGGCTGTCACTGAAGATTTTGATTGTGTTACCGGGTGTTAGGTGGGGATGTTGTATAATTTCCTCCAGAACCATTAGTACTGCGACCAGCTCAGCCAACAGGATTGTACCATGTTTTGTGACCGCTCTTATTAGCCTGATTGTGTCACCTCCTGCGGGATACAGGACTGCTCATGCACCGGTCGGGCCTGGGTTAGTCAAGCAGGATCCATCCGTGAATGCAAATGTGCAGTCTTGTGTGGCCGCCATCATGATATCCATGATGGTCTCTTTTCCAAGGCTCTCCTGTTCATGGGTTCTGTTCNCAGAGCCCCCCCCCCCTAACTAATTAAACTGTTCAATAGGCTACTCGGATGTTTCGCGCCCAAGGTGGTTCCACCCTCGTCGTTTCACACCTCGTCGTTTCGCCCCCAATTAGCGGAACAATGTTTTGTCACATATCATTATTGTTTATTTTGTTCATTGATGGGATTTGAATAAAATGTGTTATTAAAATGCACTACAATTGATGTTTGTCTTTTGTTGTTCGATGTGGTTTGAAAATACTGTAATAAAAGGTAACACAATTGATGAATACGGGCTCTGAGTTTGATCCAAACCAAGATATAATTTTTTTTTGTATTTGGTATCAGTAGTTTACCATGTTATAATGCCATAATATAGACCTCTGCCTCTAACCTTTAATGTAGATTTTGCGAATATGGCTTAAAGAGACATTAAAACATTTCATTTAACTTCTTGGCCCGTAGTTACAATACGTCTGATCTCCCAAACAGGGAGTGACTTGTACATTTTACCTCGGTCAAGACAAGTTTATTCCCTATGGCGGTGCGAAGTTCAAACATATGGATATGGCGTAAACTTGTCTAAAACTGCTATTAAGCCTATTAAACTGTTTTTGGCTATTGGCTATTCTTTACGGGCAAAACATTCCGATTGTCGATCCTTTGCCCCTAAGTAAAACCAAAGGCATATACCAAAGGTGTTGTGCTGAAGGAAAATGTAGCAATTACTATTTGATCGTTTTCCCTTTAGGAAAATCATCGGCATGTGTCAAAGGTGTTGTACTTAAGGAATACTTCAACCTGTAAATAACTTTAAAAGTTCCGCATCTCTTGCATGCTCAAACATGCATATTCACGCATTTCCACACCTCCGCCCACGTGCCCTGTCAATCAAGTTCCAAAGTGAACTTTCTCCATCCATTTCCTGTCGTTGTAATGCTTATGTAAAAATATTATTTTTTCACACGAACAGATTAATTGGTGATAATTATATAATCACCAAAGAAAGTATCCTGAATCAATAATGTAAGTATATCACGCATAAATCCGACAAAGGGTAGGTGATAAAAACAATAAGCCACAATAAGTATATATATACATGTAAAATGCATGCAGTCAAACAAAATTAATTGAGTGTTAGACCAGTGCATAGACCTAGTGTAAGATCCATAAAAACAGGATTTTTTAACAGCGATTTTTTTAAATAACATTCAACATTTTTTTCCTACAAAGTGTAACATTATAGTGTTTGAAACTGTGATAGTTTAATAGTTGTGAAAGGGAGTAGTGTGCAACATAGATTTTTCATGCATAAGATGCAGTACTGAAGTACGTCCTCGGCAACACGCGGTCCAATGTGATTCATGCTCGGGTTGGCAGCATCGAACGTGCAAAACAGGTGAGACAGTTTAATGCAAAATGGATGATAATTTTTCGGCGTAGCTGTACACGCCAGCTTTTCACCTTAGCTTGACCTTTGTAAGCGACAAATCAATTCGAATATAAAATTTCCCGCTGGTGGGCCTGAAACTTTTCGCGGTAGAAAATGTGCAATCTACAAACAGATTTCACATAAACATTAATATGTTATTCCGTCGACTTTCTATTTTTGGGAAGTATCGGGTATGAAAAGGGATACTACAGTTCGTTTAGCAACGATGTTAACTGCGTATTCAGCATGAAACAATTGTATCTCTAATGATAATATTTGAGAGATAGAGCAGTTTCACACTCAATTCTCGACATCAATACAGAATGTGTGCCCCTTTATATTTTGAAGAAAATTCAGCGCCAGAGCGTTTGAACTTAAAGGCTGTGTTCTCATATTTCGTAATTACTACGATACTGCATTCTGTGCATTCATAAATTTTAGATCATATAAGTATTGTTGTTCAGTAACCTAATATACGCTTTGACGAAAATATTTAAAATTAATTTCGAAATTGACCGTTAAAAACGTAAATGTTTAAAGCTTTAAACAAGCCGTCGTTCCAGCAGTGGAATTGTTACCTCACTTTAACGCATTGCATTCCAACCCGCAAGGTATCAAGGTCAGTTTGCGGTCAGTTACCGAAATCTTCATATAAACGCTATCGCGTTAACTATGTGCACTTGAAGTTTATTTTTATCAGAAAGATACTAAATAAAGATATTCGGCGATTTTATTATGGTATGTCAATCATAGATTTTTAATGTGTTTTAACAATTGCATGATGGGGACCAGTTTTGAATAATTGAATTAGAAATATTTATCAATTTAGACCAAATTTATTAAGCATGAGCACGATGATTCACGATGTTATTAATAATGGAATCAAATAAGATTCGAGTGTTGCCGACTGACCTATATGCTTTCATTTATTTTCATGCTTCTTGTGTTTTTTTTATTCTGTAAATATAGATATCTTAGTAATAATATCTAATAAAGCGAAATAAGCCACGAAATCTTGCTAAACACCCCGTTATTTATTTGCGTGTGATGCAGATAAGAACTGCACAGAAAAAAGGCATTCGCTATTTTTGACCTCATAGATATAACTTTTGATCGTTCTTGCACACCGATCACAATGAACGCCGTATATCTTTTTTTAAAGATGTTTCTTGTTTTAAGTGACTTGATAATCAAAATCCAATAAATTCGATACAAGTATCTTTTATAAGCGGGTCATAAAGCCGGTTTACACATATATATATATATATATATATATAT
>VMBQ01007911.1:31580-41604 GCA_007657795.1 Dreissena rostriformis
CGCCGCATGTTGTTAGTAATGTCATCCAGTTAAATTTCAAAGTCATGCATATTTTCAATTCCCCATAATCAACATTGAATTATGAAGTTCAGTGAAAAAAACAAGAGATGTGTTTGTCAGAAACACAATGCCCCCTACTGCGCCGCTTTGAAGCCATATATGTGACACTTTACCTTGAAGGATAACCTTGACCTTGACCTTTCACCACTCAAAATGTGCAGCTCCATGAGATACACATCCATGCCAAATATCAAGTTGCTATATTGAAAATTGCAAAAGTAATGGGCAATGTTAAAGTCTTCAGACAGACGGACAGACTGACAGACAGACAGACTGACTGACGAACAGACATACGGACGGATTGACGGGCAGTTCAAAAACTATATGCTACCCTTCGGGGGCATAAAAAAGTTATGGCGAATGCTCAAGTTTTCGGACAGACGGACAGATGCCATATATCTGACATTTGACCTTGAAGGATGACCTTGACCTTTCATCTTCCAAAATGTGCAGCACCATGAGATACACATGCATGCCAGATATCAAGTTGCTATCTTCAATATTGCAAAAGTTATGGCTAATGTTAAAATTCTCGGACTGACGGACGGACAGACAGACGGACGGACAGACTCTGCTCTTTTGTGTATGACTATATTTCAATAAGAATACAAATTTAATAACAAAAAATCTAAAATGATTTAATAACTAGTAAAACGCTGTAAAAAGTTGTCGCATACTATGTTACTATTTACTATACATAGCCTTAATATTGAAATTAAAAAAATATCTACACACGCTAGGATGTCATAGTGAATAGTGTATTAAAATTATAAAAATATATGAGCCTCACTCAGGAAAAACTGGGCTTACTCAGTGATATTTTTACAAATTTTCTCATCTGAGTCCTGGGACTCGGTAACTTGCAAATCTATGAGTCCTCGAATTGAAAGAACGAGTCCAAATATTCAATTATATTATTTTTTTATAAATTTCAATGCATTTTTGGGACTCACATAATTTGAAACTTTGCATCCACAGAGGATTTTGTGAGTCCAGGACGCAGGACTCGCAGGTAAAAAAATCACTGCTTAATGCATGAGCGCAAAGTGTCGTTCTTAGCCTGTGCGGTTCGACACTTTCCGCTTTTTCTGATATTTTTGGTTTGAAGGAAGTGTCTTCTTAACGAAAGTCCAGTTTAGGCGGAAATTGTCGTCCCTAATCTGGGACTAAACTGTTTGCTTATGCATTTAGCCCAATTTTCCAAGAGCAAGGCTTATATCGAAGCTGACTCTTTACAAACACTCTCGCGGGTCTTGTCTTGTAATAAGATTACAAAGCCAGCGGCATAGTTATCAACAATTAAGATAACATGAAATTAATTACAAAAAGGTTCTTAGATTGACAATACATTATGTAAGGTCTAATAGCGTGTTTTGACACCCGATACGACTCGAGTTATACTGTTCAATAGGCCTTAGGTTAACGGAGTTACGCTTTACGGACAGGCAATGGTATTACCATCATACCATTTGGTATTGGGTTAGACTCTTGAAAACCTGGCTAAAAGAATCTAACCATTGGGATTGGCTGATTCGAGTGCTCAAAGATCTATAAATAAACAGTTTATTATAGATTAAGAAGGAAAGGAGATAGGCTGCGGTATCACTATCTTCTCAATTATTTATTAAAAATAATGCCTTTTTAGGTCTTGAACTCAATAAAGAATTGAAATGTTGGTTATAAATATTAATTGTATTCAAGGAATTTGGAACATTTTAACATTGAATATAATACATAATGAAGTGAATCGTGTTACCGCGTTGTTTATTTTGTCATACCCGAGAAATGTACGATGAATTCATACTTTTTAAAACACTAGGGATTTGTCTGTAGTTAAATTATATTTAAGGAGCCATAGGCGTATGCAATAAAAACTAATAACATACACGAATTGTGAACAGAACAGTGTTTTATTTAATTATTAGATCATCCGTCTATTCGCGTTCATTGGTTTGTTGGTTGGTTCGTTCGTTTTTTGGTTTGTTATTTCGTTCTTTCGTTCTCTCGCTCGTTCGTTCGTTCGGTTATTCATTCATTCGTTCGTTCGTTCGTTCGTTCGTTCGTTCGTTCGTATGTTCATTCATTCATTTATTTATTTATTTATTCATGCTTTCATTCAGTCCTCCGTACGTTTGTTCGCTGGTTTGTTCGTTTGTTCGTGCGTTTGTTTATTGGTTCGTTCGTTCTTTTATTTATTTATTCCTTCATCGTCCGTCCGTTTGTCTGTGAGTCCGTTTGTTCGTTGATTTGTTCGTTTATGCAATTCTGCGTTTGTGCGTCCGTGCGTTTGTGTATTGGTGTGTTGGTTCGCTGGTTTGTAAATTGGTTCATTCGTTCGTTCGTTCGTTGGTTCGTTCGTTTGGTCGTTCGCTCATTTATTCATTCATTCAGTCAGTCTTTCATTCATTGATTTATTGAATCGTTCGTTCGTTTGTCCGTCCGTCCGTTTGTTCGTTCGTTTATGCGTTCGGGCGTTTGTTGGTTCGTTCGTTCGTTCTTTCATTCGTTCGTCCGTTTGTTCGTTCGTTCGTTCGTTTGTTTGTTCGTTCGTTTGTTCGCTCGTTCGTTCGTTCGCACGTTTGTTTGTTTGTTCTTTCGTTTGTGCGTTCGTGCGTTTGTTGGTTTGTTCGTTGGTTTGTTCGTTGGTTGGTTGGTTCGTTCGCTCGTTCGTTTATTAATATTTGTTTTTGATTCCTATAGACCCTTAATAGAACTGGGTTTTAACATGTCATCATCATCATCGTCATCATCATCATAATCATCATCATCATCATCATCATCATCATCATCATCATCATCATCATCATCATCATCATCATCATATTTTTATTTTTTAAATTGTTATTTTTATGATTATTTTTACTTTATAATATATCAGATGCATATGATGTTAATGCTGTCACGTTAAAACAAAATAAATGTTGAGAGTAGGTTTAAAATCGACTGATAATATCGTCACGTAGCAGCAGGAGGGGAGTCTTGGGTACTTTATGACATCTCGTGCCAACAGGGTTACGTGGTCACGTGTTGGTCAGGGTGGGTGTCACGTGATCTTGGCGCGAACGGTCGCAGTTTTCAAGTGGAAAAGAAAAATTGGATTTTAATCGCAAATTGTGATAGTTTACTCTCTATAAAATAAAGGATTATACAGGTCTATCAGTGCTATAAGTGATATGTGTTATGAAAAAAAAGAAGAGAGATAGGGACACTAACGGCAGTGAAAGTGAAAAGATTTCAATTACTAGACAGTGATGTTTTTGTAGTCAGTAGTGAGAGTAGTGAGACTGGCGTAAGACCTTTAGATCGAAATATGGAGACGCAAGGGCGACCGGAAATGTCTAATACTAGTAATTCTAGTACCGAAATACTTGAGTTTCTCAAACGAATTGATGGTCGACTAGTTAATGTTGAAAAGAGGCTTAATTCCCTAATGGGATTAGAGAAAAAGGTTGACAATTTTGATATGGAGCTCAAAAAGCTGAGGACTGCATTTGAGGATAGGAACCGAAAATTAGAGGAAAGGATTACAAAGGTGGAAGAGAAAGCTGAGTCCGTGGACTTTTGCCTAGGTATGGCGAATATTAAAATGGCTGTGTTAGAGAAAACCAATGTCAGACTGCAAAAGGAAGTGACTTATCTGCAGTCACACTCGATGCGGAGCAATCTGGTGTTTAGTGGTATTGCGAAAGTTACAAACGAAGGGCAAGAAGACATTGTTGACAAAATAAGCTTCGAGAGAATGGGGTCTAAGCGTGAAGGTGAAAGTAGACCCAGGAGTATTGTGGCAAAGTTTACGCTGTTTAAGGAGAGAGAGCTTGTACGGCACCAGGGGAGCGAGCTAAAGGGTACCCCGTTCTACGTGAACGAGCAGCTCCCAAAGGAAGTGGCCGACAAACGCCGAAAGTTGGTGCCATGTATGAAGGAAGCCCTCAGCCAAGGTAAAAAAGCAATGGTACCTATACATAAAAAGGGGGATACGGAAAATGCTAGTAACTACCGAGGTGTAACACGTGTAAGCTGTTTGTCTAAATTATTTAAAACTGTAATAAACAAGCGTGTTGAATCTTTTTGTAACGAAAATAATAGTATTTCGGACGCTCAGTTCGGATTTCGGAAAGGAAGATCAACAGTTGATGCCGTTTTTATACTCTTGTCGGTCATTCAAAAATATCTTAACCAAAATAAACGTCTTTGTGTTATTTTTGTCGATATGTTTAAATGTTTTAACTCAATCTATCGGAATGCCGTTTGGTTGAAAATGAACAAATCCGGAATTGAAGGTAAATTGTTGAGAATCATACGAGATATGTATCAGAAAGTAAAATCGTGTGTGAATTCATGCAACACATATTCCGATTTTTTTTTTAATATGCAGTTGGCCTGAGGCAAGGTGAGGTTCTCTTGCCGATTTTGTTTTCATTCTTTGTTAACGACCTTGAACTTTATTTACAAAATGAACCTAATTCTGGTTTATTGATAGACGATATTGTGCTCATGCTTTTACTTTTTGCAGACGATATGGCAATTTTTGCGAAATCGCCAGAGGAATTACAAACCAATATTAATCTTTTGCACTCATATTGTGAAACATGGGGACAAATTATGGTTTTCAGAAAGAGGGGCAGACTGCTATCAAATGAAAAATGGAGCTTCGATGGCAAATAATTAATGGTTGTAGACGATTTTAATTATCTTGGTACTGTTTTCAACTACACTGGGAATTTTAAGCTGAACCGAGAATATTTAGCAGGTAAAGCTATTAAGGCATTGAATATATTACTGCAACATTGTAAAAAGTACGAACTGAAGCCAAAGATATTGTGTCAAACAATCAAAAGAACTAGAGAGAATTCACCTTAAATTTTGCAAACGTATTTTAAAACTTAAAACTAATACATCTAATGCGGGCGTATATGGGGAATTAGGTCGGTACCCTCTGTTCATTTCAAGGTATCTAAAAATTATTAAATACGGGAGTAAGATTATACATACAGATAATATTGTTATTAAAAAGGTTTATGAGCAAGCCAGGGAAGATTATTCCAGTGGTTTTACAAATTGGGTATCTAATGTAAAGTTATTGCTGAATAATTATGGTTTCTCTTATGTATTTAAAGATGCTGACAATGTCGATTTTAAATCTTTTATCAGTATTTTTAAACAACGTGTAATAGACAATTTCATGCAGGAATGGTCCCAGAACATGCAGACAAACCATGTTCTTACTAATTATGTCCTTTTCAAAAACAATTTCAATTACGAATCGTACCTAGATTTACTACCTAGCAGTCTTAGAATGTTTTTTTGTAGACTAAGACTATCGGTTCACTCACTAAGAATACAAACGGGTAGATATGGTAGAAATAGAATTGATAGAGATCAGCCGTATTGTTTATTTTGTAATTCACAAGATATTGAAGATGAATATCATTTCATGCTTGCATGTCCATTTTTAGACGAGATTCGCAAAAAAAATATGTACCAAAGTACTATTACCAACGCCCATCGATGTTTAAATTTTTGGAAATGTTGGGCATTGATAACAAGACCAAATTAATTAAAATTTCTCTTTTTATTTAATATGCATTAAATAAAAGAAACACATTGTTAAATGTAAGTTCATCCTCTTAAATAAAGAAACGTACTTAACAATTCTGAACTAACACAATATATTTAAATAAAATATTCAAATGTTATACTTTTTTATAGTAAAAACCAGGTATACCGTATGTACTTTATTATATACCTGATGTACTGAAATTATATATTATATGAAGTAATGTACTTTATTGTATACCGTATGTACTAAAATTATGTATTATATGATTAACGTGACATGAATCTAAATCCTGATTTATTTGTTTTGTTATACTGACGATGTACATTGTGCAAGTCATAATAAAACATATGTTCTGTTCTGTTCTGTTCATATAAATGAGAACGTCAGTGGCAATAAAAAAAATATATTTAAGTTATTTAAGCTCTCGAGTATTAACAAGTTTTATAGAGGACCTCCTATACATCCGTCTTTGTCATGTTAAGATCAACAAATAACAAAATAAAGAATTAAGTTAAGTCATATTCCATTTACTTAGCGACACATGTAAATGGCAATAGCTTATGACAAGCATTGTTAACTCAATATGAACGTTATTGTTTGCGTCACAATCCAAATATGGATTCAACGGCCTAATGAATATCAGTCTAAATTAAAATCAACTTAAACAAATACTATGCAATATATTTGGCGTATTGTTAACAAAATATTAATATATTGTTTCTTTGCATATGTGTGCAAATTTACACATTTGCCTATTAATTGATTTGTACTTGCGTCATTAATCATGACCATGTTAACCATTATTTGGTTATGTCATTGTAAGATGATTTAATAATTCCAAATATTATTTTTAAGTAATTTATGCAAATACATGTATTACTTAAATTTAAGGGCTCTTTACCATATGCTGTGTTCTATATCATGTGTTATTGATGTTTTCTGTGCATATTATTTGAATTTTTGAGTGTCTATTTGTTTAATGTTGAGACCAATATAGATGTGTTTTAAGTTTAATGTGATTGTTATGTGTTAATTGTTGCGATGCTGTGTGTCATGTTTTCTAAGTATTTTTACAAGTTGTTACTTTTCATTTTAATTTATTTTCGTACTGCTCATATTGTAAAAAGTTGAGTTATACTATCTCTACATGATTCATATATGCTATAAGATTTTAGTGGGAAACATGTACAGCTTTGTGTTCAAAAACATTTAAATGACCGTCAAGGTTAATCTTTTTAACTTTGCAACTATTAGGTTTTGGTTTGTATTTTCTTTACTTAAGTAACACTTGGTGTGTACCTTCAAATCAATTTCAAATCTATGTGTTTCATTTAACATAAAGATTTCTTAAATATCTTTTTCAATTAAGTTATTTTTCGAATTACTTACATTATACAATGTCTGGAGACATTTTGAAGAAGAGGGGAACTGTATAGTAAGGTCAATTTCTTATCACGTTTTTTATATAACATACATTTACTTCTTTGTGGGAATATTGTCCTCTCGCCAGTGTTCGTGCACCCATGAAAGCTCGTGCAATTGTGATCATGTCTTATATTTATTTAGAATTGATCCGATGCAAGATTTTCATTGGTCATTCAAATGTTACTGTTCATTTCATTATACAATTACTGACCATGCTTGCATTTGCCAAGGCCGTCTCGTGGACGCAAGTCCACGTGGCTATCATTTCATTCCAACCTGGTGAGTTGTTTAACTGCTTTCCTTTAATTAACATTATTGTATTATGAAATGTGTGTTTATAAGTGTAAGTATTGTTATATTCATTTCATTCATATTTCGTACGTAGTACCGATTGTTTTGTTCTGTTTGTAAAATAAAGTCATTGTTTTGTTTAGGTCTTTTCCGTCATGGACTTTATTGGTCTCGTCTCCAATAAAATGGATATTGACATCTATGGACTTTGGTTTACCATGTGCCCCCACTCCCACACCCACTACATGCAGGTACCTCGTTAACATATGGTTTGTTACACTATGAGTTGATTATGACCTATCCATCTTTTTTAAATCTGTAAACATGTTTTCACAATTTAACCAGACGACGGACACACAACCTGGCAGATGATAACAAAAAGTAATTGGACCGTTACGTTCGCTTTATTTGTGTAATTGGCATATATACCTGATATACGGTAGGTAATTAAAGGAGCCGCAGGCTATGAAATACAAACACAAAAGGTAGATAATTGTTCTCCCGCAAGCTTAATGAGGTTATTTAGTTGAAATGATCGTGCTTCTTAATGTATTCACAGTTTTCGTTTGTATACATCGATTACAAATGACAATTTTGATTTTGCTGTTGGAGGCTCATACTACAGACTATTAAACGGTAATATGTGTACTTGGTGGTCAAAGTTAAACCATGGGGTATCTAAAGTTAAACCATGGGGTATCGTACTGTAAGACAACATCTACAATGTGAAATAGTGTTTAAGTCATTGCACACATATCTTGAAGTATTAAATACTTCTTCTCCCCAGCTGACTAAAGTAAGACTATTGTCAGTGACTGGGATAAGTATGTGCACTTAGTACTGGTAACAAGCTATCTCAGGAAATGTGTGAGTTGGTAAACTGAACGCCGTGTTATAACTGAAAACGGCGAAAACTTGTTATTAATAAGTAAATTGAACATGTAAAAGACAAGTACTTCTGTCATCACAATAACTAGACTTGGATCAGTATACTATACCAAATCTTTTTTCAACAAACCAGCATCATTTGCAAATACGTATCAATTTCTATAGCCTCTNACGAACGATCGAGCGAGCGAGAGAACGAACGAACGAAATAACAAACCAAAAAACGAACGAACCACCAACAAACCAATGAACAAACGCACGAACGCACACACGCACAAGTGAACGAACGAACAAACGGACGGGCGAATAGACGGATGAATTAATAATTAAATAAAACACTGTTCTGTTCACAATTCGTGTTTGTTATTATAAGTTTTTATTGCATAAGCCTAGGGCTACTTAAATATAATTTAACTACAGACAAATCCCTAGTGTTTTAAAAATTATGAATCTATCGAAAAAAATTCTCGGGTATGACAAAATAAACAACGCTGTAACACGATTCACCTCATTATGTATTACATGTATATTCAATGTTAAAATGTTCCAAATTCCTAGAATAAAATAAATATTTATAACCAATATTTCAATTCTTTTTTGAGTTCAAGATATAAAAAGGCGTTTTCTTTCAGTATTTTTAATAAATAATTGAGAAGATAGTGATATTGCAGCCTATCTCTTTTCCTTCTTAATCTATAATAAACTGTTTATTAATAGATCTTTGAGCACTCGAATCAGCCAATCCCAATGGTTAGATTCTTTAAGCCATGTTATCAAGAGTCTAACCCAATACCAAATGGTATGATGGTATTACCATTGCCTGTCCGTACAGCGTAACTCCGTTAACCTAAGGCCTGTTGAACAGTATAACTCGAGTCAAATCGGGTGGTTTCGACTAGGGGTGTGCACATTTCGCTTTACAAAACAAATGACATTTTAGTTATTTACCATCAGAATGTTAACACCAACAATTCGAATGCCTAAAGTAAAATCAAAACAATATATCGTAAACTTAGGTGTATTAAAAACTTATCGATGTACAGATAGGACCTTGATTTTGTATGACAATTTTATGGAAAACGAATGTTATGATGTTTTCGGGAGTAGTCAAAATATATTACTTCTATTGAAATTTAGTGGCGTTACGCCCATGTAGACGGAAACACGCCACTTCTGATTGTTTGCAAAGTTTGAGTGTGAAATTTAGCCAGTGATGGATCGCCCTGCCATTCCATGTAAGGGTGTTCCTGTACAACCCTGATTACAACAGAAATAATTACAAAATGACGCAATGCATCACATGCAACAAGTGTACATTGTGAAAGCAGTGAGAGAGTATTGTTGATTAACATGTTTCAATGTCAACCAATCTATACGAAAAGGATTAGTTCACCTTTCAAATGCAGACGGATTTTATTTCATTTAGTTTTATTTGTTTCTATATGCAAAAAGGTTTATTATGTGATGCGTTGTGCATTCATATTCTTTTATACATCACTTTTCGTTGTTAGCAAAAACTGTTTCCCAGTTGTCAATATACATTTATTTATACTTAAGAACCTATGGACGAATAAATAAATGATTTTTATCATCCTTAACTATGTATAACATGAACATCAAATAGCGTCGTCTTACCTTGCCAGTCGCCTGTATCTCGGACACGGTGAGGGACGCAGTGCCGGTGGTGCCGGAAGCGTTGAACACAATCCAGTGAAACATGAGCACACAAAGCCACGCCCTTAATAACATTATCACAGCACGAGAGGCACGTGTAACATGGCCAAAACACAGCACGTTACC
>VMBQ01007912.1:0-24024 GCA_007657795.1 Dreissena rostriformis
AAAGTCTTCGACATTTGGTGAACCTTGAACTCATGTGAACACTTCAGGACCAGCATTGCCATTTTGTTTAGGAATTATAAATACATTCCAAAGAATATCATCATCATTTATCTTTTGACTGATAAAGATAAATAAGATAAATAAGATAAATAAGATAAATGATGATGATATTCTTTGGAATGTATTTATAAAATGTTGGTGCAATATATTCATATAAAAATTTTAAGGATAAAATCACTGTATTGTTTGTGTGTATAATTTTGATTTTAAATTATTTATATAATTCTTTTAACCAGTTACTGTTTGTTGAATAAACATATTTCAAATAAAAAGAATGAGGAATATTTGTTTTGCAACAAATAAAAATGACACATGAGATTGATGGAATCTTACATGAATTTGTATTTAATACCATATTTAAATTAACAAATTCAGGAATTTTGTCTGCGTTTGTCGAATTTATTTACATTTTTTTTGAATCACAGTTTTTAATTGTAGAAGTTAATAACCAGGTACAATTATGTCATAAATATTCATGTATTCAGGTCTTTANAGGAATTTTGTCTGCGTTTGTCGAATTTATTTACAATTTTTTGAATCACAGTTTTTAATTGTAGAAGTTGATAACCAGGTACAATTATGTCATAAATATCCATGTATTCAGGTCTTTATTTATTAACAACTTAAAAGTGGGGCAGATCAGCGTGAGGCATCGAGTTATTGTACTTTATATATTGGACAAAAATGAGACAAATAGTTTNAAAGTGGGGCAGATCAGCGTGAGGCATCGAGTTATTGTACTTATAGTTTCAAGTTCAAAAAAGATATCATAAGATGTCAGAGTGCTAAATAGCGTAAATTTCATAACAAACAACAGTCATTTATTTACAAAAAAAAGAAACAACTTAATACATGCAGGTGTTTAAGATTTCATTTTCACAATCACAGCCAAATTTATGATCACCAAATTAATATATCATGAACACATTACCAAGTGGCCAAGAACAAGCACGTGTGTATTCAAAAGAATGTCCATTAGGTACTGTGTTCAATAATTCCAAATTAACTATGAGGCCGACGTCTATCAGAAGTCTCCTAAATGTCTGGGCAGTTGTCATTTGGTCAGTTTCGGGAGAAATACATTATAAGGCATTACAAGGACCCACCTGGGCCCGGTTGCTCAAATCTTTAACGGCCAGTTAAGGTAACATTCTGTTAACTTCAGACCCGAATAAAATTAATTTTAAATGCAATGTTTCTATCAAAGATATGCAAATCATTAGAGCAAAATATATTTTTTAATTAACACATATATTAAAGGGTTAACAATTAATTGACATAAATAACTTGATCCAAAAATTAATGGCTGTAAGCCTAACTGGCCGTTAACGTTTTGAGCAACCGGGCCCATGATTAACTGATTATTTTGGCAGGACGTCTGCTGAATTTCTATGCCTTGCGTTTCTAGTCGTGTTGTAGTTGTTTTCATTAACAACAGCAGCAATATCTTTGTCGACACTTTGTAAACAGTCTGGCATCCTTGGATACCCATATTTTCCCATTCTGCTCCTCTTCACTATCCTATCGGATGAAGTTGGGTTGCTTTGAAAATATGCAAATTCTGTATTTTGGTACTGTTCNCATATGCAATAAACAGGTCATTATATGGAGAAAGTGTGCCTTCAGTGGTTATTGGCACACTTGGTGTTTATTTGCACTCGGGCTAAAGCCCTCATGCAAATACCTCACCAAGTGTGCCAATAACCACTAAAGGCACACTTTCTCCATATAATAATCGATACGTATTATGTGAAGTTGGAATAAGACATCAAATTGGGAATAAATTGTATTTTTTCAACATTGCATAATATGCAGTTTTACATGTTGTATTTATTTAGTTTTACAAATAATAATTAAAATAGATAATTGCATATATATTTAGAATCATTAAAGCATCATTAAAATTGATTTTACTACAAAACTGGATATTTATTGATTTTTTTAATCCTCATAATGGCATGCGTGGTATGGACACAGTTTAAAAATACAGGTTAAATGCTAAAAATACAATCACTGTTCATAAAAAAGTCATGGAAAATTGCTCATTAAGCTTGAAGTATACATAAATTATTACAAAAATAAATTAAGATCATAAATTGAATAGTTTTGTTTGAGAAAATCACCAAAATGATGCCCATTCCCAGTTTGATGTCTTATTCCAAATTCAAATAATACAGTGTTTGAGTATTCTGTACGAGGTAAGATAAGATTATGTACATGTATTTCATTGCTCATGTTAGACCACACATGGTATGTGACGTCTAAATTTATACAACTTTTGATTGTTTTTGCAAGGAAAAAAAAACATATTGAAGAGACAACTCTTCTACATAATATTTTTTTGTACTTGCATATTTACCTGGTTGAAAAAGAACTGTAGCTGCTCATTGGCAAGATTGATGCAGGCTTGCTCAAAGCTGTTTTTCTCAAAGTGCTCAAAGCCAAAGATGTCCAGAATGCCTATCTCTCGCTGCTCTCGCGGTTGGACGACCTGGGTGGGCGCCAACAGCTGGTTGACCTTGTTCACGATCCAGCCGAACAAGCGACCATACAGGATCTTAGATATGGCATCACGAGCCTCTGTAACCAATCAAACACATGTATCACTAACACAACATTGTTCACGATCCAGCCAAACAGGCGACCATACAGGATCTTAGATATGGCATCCCATGCCTCTGTAACCAAGGAAACACAGGCATCAGTCACCAATATCATTGAAAATTTGATACTGTAAGCCAGTAGTTATATCCTTTAAATATCAGTGTATACGAAAACATTTTGGACTAAGCTGGATAATTTGTCTGACATATTTCTATGCCATGCAAGAAATTTTTCAGCCTTGCAGGACATTTTTAAAATACAAGATTTTGTAAAAATAATAACAACATCCTTTCTTTTATAAATTAAAATTCAACCTACCTTATGATACAATCTTGTATTCAACTCTATGACCTTTAAAACTGCTCCACAAATAGACTACCGGTAAAATGTTTTTGCTCTGGCTACTAATAAAAATGCGGTCCTGAAAGGGGTAGGTCTTCAGATGGGTAACCCGATCCACTTTTAAATTATTTATAATGTACATGCCATATGACATTATCTGGTGGTTTTTGGCCCTAAAAAATGCACTGCAGTTTCTTTGTATGCAGATGTATGTTAACACTTTTATTCTATTAATTAAATGGGTCAATATTTACTCACTTCATGATTTTTTTCACATTTGAACTCTAAACGGATCATTTTTCAGTCTTCCATACTACATGTACAGAGTTTGCATGTCTAAAGTTAGCTTTTGTAGCTATAAGCCTGTAACAAGATTATTATGCATTATGCGGCGTCTCATCTGGGTCTACACTGTTTGTTTAGGCCTTTTTTTGCAGACGCTAGGCATAAATGGGTTAAACTAGATTCAAAGGCAAATAACCCAGGAATGTGCATCACTTGAGATATAAAATGTTTTGCACATCTTAACTTACCAGTAATGCTGATGACATATTTTTAGTATCAACTTTATCACTTGAAAAACATTGAAGAACTTCGCTCCACATATAGTTATACCATTTTACGCGAACAAACCGACCAACTGAGCTACACAATGACTCTAATCTACCCCTCACTGTGGAAGGTATAAATATATCAGGCAGCTTGATATCCATATAGTGGTATGATACATATGAGCATGTGAGGGAAAACAGGACTAAAAGCATGTGTGTTAAGTGTCATCCCAGATTAGCCTATGCAGTCCACACAGGCTAATCAGGAAGGAAACTTTCTGCCCAAACTGGTTTTTTGCTAAGAAGAGAATTCTTTTTATTGAAAAATACCATACAAGAAAAAGTGTCATTCCAGATAAGCCCATGCAGATTGCACAGGCTAATCTGGGACTATACTTTACGCACATGCATTAAGCCCAGTTTTCCCACAACAAAGCTCATTGCACTTGCGGACACCCTGACGTACCTTCTGCCTGCTGCTGTGAATAATGTCTCTTGACGTGCTCTCCCCTGGTGATGGTTACTATGGAGGTCATACACCCAGCCAGGTCCTCCTTGTCAACACTCAGTAGCCGCTACACACATACAGCAGATAACACATCATATAGTAGACTAAACATCTCATGACTTGTGCTATCAGATTAATTGTTAATCCAAAATTTGGTCAAAATCTTCATAGTTAGTTGACAATAAATAAAGCTTGCTTATTAGTGCAAATTCTGTGTTATTATTTTAAAAAAATAATTAAATGCATCATACAGTTGTTGAAATTTTAAAGTCATTAGATTGTACAATTAATTTTCTGTTTGCCAACAAGGGTCAGGTCAACGGCCTTAATAAGGCTCATTGGTTTATTGTCGACCCGGGTACTACGGGGAAGTAAACTTCAAAACTACACGAGGTACGGGGAAGTAGTACCTGGAAAAAATTCGTACCCAAAATCTTTCATACAATTTTTTATCGTACCCAATGTTTAAAGGACTCACATTTTTTTTTGGAACCAAAATTTTCGTACCCAAATGTGGGTACGACAATTTTGGGTACGAAACAATTATGCCAAAAAAATAATTTTGAGACGAAAAAAAATGATGGTACGAACAAAAAATTGGGTACGAAAATTGTGGGTATGAATAAAATGTGGGTAAGAAAAAAAAATGGGTACAAAAAGTTTGGTTACAAAAAAATTTGGGTACTGTAAAAATTGGGAACGAAAAAAAAAAATGGGTACGAAAATTCTTGGGTACAAATTTTTTCCAGGTACTACTTCCCGTACCCCGGGTTCTTAGAAGTATACTTCCCAGTACCAGGGGTACTTTGAGGTATACTTCAAAGTACCCGGGGTACGGGGAAGTAGTACCCGGGTCGACAATGACACAATGAGCCTTAATAAGCCTCACTAAAGGTGAGTACATGTACGTACAGCTACTACTTCTACAGGTGCCATGTTCTGCACTTCTGCTGCGTCCTGGTCGTTCTCTTCGAAGGTTGTGTTGCCAAGGTGCAGCACACTGGCTACCATGGTGAACATGTCATACTGCTCCTCGTCGGTGAAGCCAACCAGGTCAAGGGCATTCAGCAACTCATCATATCGCTTCTTGGCCGTCTGCTGATCATTGGATACGCCGCGTATTCCATTGGCTAAGTACCTAATAACGCGATGATTATATTGTCTAGATACCAAATTACAGAATGATTATTTTGGCTTGGTGCCTCATAACAGGATGATTATATTTGCTAGATACCTCATAACAGGATGATTATATTGCATAGATACCTCATAACAGGATGATTATATTGCATAGATACCTCATAACAGGATGATTATATTTGCTAGATACCTCATAACAGGATGATTATATTTGCTAGATACCTCATAACAAGATGATTATATTGCATAGATACATAATAATGGGATGATTATAATGGCTAGATACCAATAAACAGGAAATTAATATTGGCAAGATACCTAATAATGGGATGATTTATTTATGTATATGTGTAGACCTTATTTCCATGACTTCATTAATCATTAAATGTTAGTCCATTCAAAAGTAAACTCAAATTTATCAAATGAGTAAAGTAAAAACAAAACACATGAACATTCAAATAGAGCCAAAAGCAAAATAAAAATTGCTTTATGTTTTAAAGACTGGCAACTACAACTCTTAAAGAACATATTTTAATACAACTAAAAATGTGTCTGTGTGGAACGTCGTAAAAAGGGACAGACGGAAAGACGGATGGATAAGGGCAAAGCTATATGCCCAAAATCTAAAAGTGAGGGCATAAAAACTGCACCAGTTTCGAATGCATACCTGTATTTATCTGCCGCAGTCAGAGAAAACAGTTCCTGTCTGGACTTGGGCAGGCCCGCGAGCATATAGTAGAAGATGTGGAAGCTCTCCTCCCCACTGCTCTGATATGTGAGGCGAGACTTCTCCAGCAGGTACTCCGAGATCTTGGCACCCAGAACTGGACATATATACAACAGGAACCAGAGTTAGAGATCTTCAAACCCAGCAATGGCCATATATACAACAGGAACCAGAGTTAGAGATCTTCAAACCCAGCACTGGGCATATATAAAACAGGACCCAGAATTAGAGATCTTCAAACCCAGCACTGGACATATATACAACAGGAACCAGAGTTAGAGATCTTGAAACCCAGCACTGGACATATATACAACAGGAACCAGAATGAGAGATCTTCAAACCCAGCTGGACATATAAACAACAGGAACCAGAATTACAGAGCTCCACACCCAGCACTTGACATATATAAAACAGGACCCAGTGTAAGAGATCTCCAAACCCAGCACTGGACATATATACAACAGGAACCAGAGTTAGAGATCTTCAAACCCAGCACTGGACATATATACAACAGGAACCAGAATTAGAGATCTTCAAACCCAGCACTGGACATATATACAACAGGAACCAGAGTTAGAGAGCTCCACACCCAGCACTGGACATATATACAACAGGAACCAGAGTTACAGAGCTCCACACCCAGCACTGGACATATATAAAACAGGACCCAGAATTAGAGATCTTCAAACCCAGCACTGGACATATATACAACAGGAACCAGAGTTAGAGATCTTCAAACCCAGCACTGGACATATATACAACAGGAACCAGAGTTACAGAGCTCCACACCCAGCACTGGACATATATAAAACAGGACCCAGAATTAGAGATCTTCAAACCCAGCACTGGACATATATACAACAGGAACCAGAGTTACAGAGCTCCACACCCAGCACTGGACATATATAAAACAGGACCCAGAATTAGAGATCTTCAAACCCAGCACTGGACATATATACAACAGGAACCAGAGTTACAGAGCTCCACACCCAGCACTGGACATATATAAAACAGGACCCAGAATTAGAGATCTTCAAACCCAGCACTGGACATATATACAACAGGAACCAGAGTTACAGAGCTCCACACCCAGCACTGGACATATATAAAACAGGACCCAGAATTAGAGATCTTCAAACCCAGCACTGGACATATATACAACAGGAACCAGAGTTACAGAGCTCCACACCCAGCACTGGACATATATAAAACAGGACCCAGAATTAGAGATCTTCAAACCCAGCACTGGACATATATACAACAGGAACCAGAGTTAGAGATCTTCAAACCCAGCACTGGACATATATACAACAGGAACCAGAGTTACAGAGCTCCACACCAAGCACTGGACATATATAAAACAGGACCCAGAATTAGAGATCTTCAAACCCAGCACTGGACATATATACAACAGGAACCAGAGTTACAGAGCTCCACACCCAGCACTGGACATATATAAAACAGGACCCAGAATTAGAGATCTTCAAACCCAGCACTGGACATATATACAACAGGAACCAGAGTTACAGAGCTCCACACCCAGCACTGGACATATATAAAACAGGACCCAGAATTAGAGATCTTCAAACCCAGCACTGGACATATATACAACAGGAACCAGAGTTACAGAGCTCCACACCCAGCACTGGACATATATAAAACAGGACCCAGAATTAGAGATCTTCAAACCCAGCACTGGACATATATACAACAGGAACCAGAGTTACAGAGCTCCACACCCAGCACTGGACATATATAAAACAGGACCCAGAATTAGAGATCTTCAAACCCAGCACTGGACATATATACAACAGGAACCAGAGTTACAGAGCTCCACACCCAGCACTGGACATATATAAAACAGGACCCAGAATTAGAGATCTTCAAACCCAGCACTGGACATATATACAACAGGAACCAGAGTTACAGAGCTCCACACCCAGCACTGGACATATATAAAACAGGACCCAGAATTAGAGATCTTCAAACCCAGCACTGGACATATATACAACAGGAACCAGAGTTACAGAGCTCCACACCCAGCACTGGACATATATAAAACAGGACCCAGAATTAGAGATCTTCAAACCCAGCACTGGACATATATACAACAGGAACCAGAGTTACAGAGCTCCACACCCAGCACTGGACATATATAAAACAGGACCCAGAATTAGAGAGCTCCACACCCATCACTCGACATATATACAACAGGAACCAGAATTACAGAGCTCCACACCCAGCACTGGACATATATACAACAGGAGCCAGAATTAGAGATCTTCAAACCCAGCACTGGACATATATACAACAGGAACCAGAGTTAGAAAGCACCACACCCAGCACTGGACATATATAAAACAGGACTCAGAATACGAGATCTTCAAACCCAGCACTTGACAAATATACAACAGGAACCAGAATTACAGAGCTCCACACCCAGCACTGGACATATATAAAACAGGACCCAGAGTTAGAGATCTTCAAACCCAGCACTGGACATATATACAACAAGAACCAGAATTGGAGATCTTCAAACCCAGCAATCGACATATATACAACAGGAACCAGAGTTAGAGAGCTCCACACCCAGCACTGGACATATATGAAATAGGACCCAGAATTAGAGATCTTCAAACCCAGCAATGGACATATATACAAAACAGGACCATGAGGTTCAGAGCTTCAAACCCAGCACTGGGCATATATACAACAGGAACCAGAATTAGAGATCTTCAAACCCAGCACTGGACATATATAAAACAGGACCCAGAGTTAGAGATCTTTAAACCCAGCACTGGACATATATACAACAGGAACCAGAGTAAGAAATCTTCAAACCCAGTAATGGACATATATACAACAGGAACCAGAGTTAGAGAGCTCCACACCCAGCACTGGACATATATAAAATATGACCCAGAATTAGAGATCTTCAAACCCAGCACTGGACATATATACAACAGGAACCAGAATAACAGAGCTCCACACCCAGCACTGGACATATATAAAACAGGACCCAGAGTTACAGAGCTTCACACCCAGCACTGTACATATATACAACAGGAACCAGAATTACAGAGCTTCAAACCCAGCACTGGACATATATACAACCGGAACCAGAATTACAGAGCTTTACACCCAGTACTGGACATATAAAAAACAGGACCCAGAGTTACAGAGCTTCACAGCCAGCACTGTACATATATACAACAGGAACCAGAATTACAGAGCTCAACACCCAGCACTGGACATATATACAACAGGAACCAGAGTTACAGAGCTCCACACCCAGCACTGGACATATATACAACAGGAACCAGAATTACAGAGCTTCAAACCCAGCACTGGACATATATACAACAGGAACCAGAATCAGAGATCTTTAAACCCAGCACTGGACATATTTACAACAGGACCCAGAATAAGAGATCTTGAAACCCAGCACTGGACATATATACAACAGGACCCAGAATAAGAGATCTTGAAACCCAGCACTGGACATATATACAACAGTAACCAGAGTTAGAGATCTTCAAACCCAGCACTGGACATATATACAACAGGAACCAGAATTAGAGATCTTCAAACCCAGCACTGGTCATATATAAAACAGGACCCATAGTTAGAGATCTTCAAACCCAGCACTGGACATATATACAACAGGAATCAGAGTTACAGAGCTCCACACCCAGCACTGGACATATATAAAACAGGACCCCGAATAAGAGATCTTCAAACCCAGAACAGGACGTATATACAACAGGAACCAGAGTTACAGAGCTCCAAACCCAGCATTGGACATATATAAAACAGGACCCAGAGATAGAGATCTTCAAACCCAGCACTGGACATATATACAACAGGAACCAGAGTTAGAGATCTTCAAACCCAGCACTGTACATATATAAAACAGGACCCAGAATTAGAGAGCTCCAAACCTAGCACTGGACATAAATACAACAGGAACTAGAGTTAGAGAGCTCCACACCCAGCACTGTACATATATAAAACAGGAACCAGAGTTACAGAGCTCCACACCCAGCACTGTACATATATAAAACAGGACCCAGAATGAGAGATCTTCAAACCCAGCACTGGACATATATACAACAGTAACCAGAGTTACAGAGCTCAACACCCAGCACTGGACATATATAAAACAGGAACCAGATTAACAGAGCTCCACACCCAGCACTGTACATATATAAAACAGGACCCAGAATAAGAGATCTTCAAACCCAGCAGTGCACATATATAAAACAGGAACCAGAGTTACAGAGCTCAACACCCAGCACTGTACATATATAAAACAGGACCCAGTGTTACAGAGATACAAACCCAGCACTGGACATATATACAACAGGAACCAGAGTTACAGAGCTCCACACCCAGCACTGGACATATATAAAACAGGACCCAGTGTTACAGAGCTTCACACCCAGCACTGGACATATATAAAACAGGACCCAGTGTTACAGAGCTTCACACCCAGCACCGGACATATATAAAACAGGACCCAGAATTAGAGATCTTCAAACCCAGCCATGGACATATATACAAAACAGGACCCAGAGGTACAGAGCTTTGCACCCAGCAATGGACATATATACAAAAGAGGAGCCAGAATTACAGAGCTTTGCACCCAGCAATGGACATACATACAAAACAGGAGCCAAAGTTACAGAGCTTTGCACCCAGCAATGGACATATATACAAAACAGGACCAAGAGTTACAGAGCTTTGCACCCAGCAATGGACATATATACACAACAGGACCCAAATTTAGAGATCTGCACACCCAGCAATGAACATAAAAACAATCAAGAGCTGTGTTTGTCAGAAACAAAATGCCCCCTTATGGGCTTCTTTTTTTTACCTTTGACCTTGAAGGATGACCTTGACCTTTAACCACTCAAAATGTGCAGCTTCATGAGATACACATGCATGCCAAATATAAAGTTGCTATATTCAATATTGCAAAAGTTATGACCAAACTTTAACCAAGGTTAAAGTTTTGGGACAGACACATACAATGATATTTGATCTTTGACCTTGAAGGATGACCTTGACCTTTCACCACTCAAAATGTGCAGCTCTGTGAGATACACATGCATGCCAAAAATCTTCAATATTGCAAAAGTTATCAAACTTTAACCAAGGTTAAAGTTTTAGGACAGACAGACAGAATGACAGACAGGCCAAAAACAATATACCCCCTCTTCTTTGAAGAAAGGGGCATAAAAAAGGAGCCAGAGTAAGATTTCTTCACACCCAGCAATGGACATTCATACAAAACAGGACCCAGAGTAAGAGAGCTTCAAACCCAGCACTGAACATACGCAGGAGGGCCCAGAGACACAAAATTTTGCATCCAGACTGGACATTTACATAACATGACCCTTAAACAATAAAAAGGAATATAATAATAATAAATTCACTCATATTTATTAATAAAATAATCTTGTTTTACTTTTACCTTGCCCATTATGGAAGGTGAGTTGTATGTATTTGCCAAACCGACTCGAGTTGTCGTTCATTTTGGTCTGTGCATTTCCGAATGCTTCCAGCAGGGGGTTTACCTGATGGGTGGAAAAGTGATATATGAAAGAAATGCAAGAAAGAACATTAAAGTCATGTTTAGTTTAATACATGAAATCTAGTATTATAGAAATAAAAGTCCAAACAGGATTTACCTGCAGGATCTGCTGCTCTAGCTGGCTGTTGCCACGACAGAGCTCGGTGAGCTGCTTGATGATCAGCTTTGTACTCTCGGTCTTCCCAGCACCACTCTCGCCACTGACAACAATAACACGATACAAACCATTAGCAATACACACAGACAACATGCAGATTGTAGTAAGGGCTTTGAAGGATTTGAAAAAGAGCTAACATTAACGTGTCTTATAACTGATCGGTATGCAATAATAGACAGTCAGACGGTATATACCAGGAATGGAAAGGAATACTAAAATGTTTGAATACACTTTAACTTCGACATATATGCATTCAAATACTTTAATAACTGAATATTCCATTAGAAATTTAATTATTTATTGCCATCCCTAGTATATACTGTCTACTATTTTAAAATACAGGATAACTACTTCCATAACTTTTGTTTCTTTAAGAAAACAACAAAAGTAAAAAAAAATAAAAAATCAGTCCAGTTGTTTAGGTACAATTATTGTTTTCATTAGCAAGGAGCAATAACTATTTTCTTCCGCGTCTGATCTGGCTCATGTTTCACTTTGACTGAGACCTTTTGTAATACGCAACAGAGATTTCAATAGACACAGATTCCTGCAATTTGATGTAAGCAAATTTAAATGGATTTGTTTTTGAAAGAAGAACATTTCTTCCTTGTGTCCCTATGACCCCAAAAAATCCTGACCAGCCTTAAACATCAATTATACATCGTACAATAGCCATGGTAATGACCCAGCTATGCTACTGATTGACACACCCGTGTATTCAAAACATCCTCCATTATAAAAGGGACCCCATGGGACTTTGTTTACTTTTTTTCAATGTTAATCATTTAACCGCAATCTAAGTTTTAATGGGAAAAGCACTGTAAGAGCTCTATTTATATATTTCTCTTTAGTAAACTATTGTCACTAAATTGATTAAGCTTCTTCGATCCTTTGAGTTGATATATTTATTTGACAAGTGAATTCATTTATGTCAAAAAGTCTTGATCAAATGACGAAATGCTTTGGTATTTACAAATATTTATTTTCTGCACTTACTTTGTAACAAGAGGGCCATCAGCCCTAAGGCGCTCACCTGAGACCCAAATGAACTAGACTATACTGAAAAAGTGCCAGCTGATTCCTGAAGATTGGACCAAAAAAGTGACTTCAATAGTATTAACATGCTGTTTTTTAATTCGACCTTGTGACCTAGTTTTTGAGCTCAGTTTCAATCTCAGCCGAGATTTTATTTGGACAAATCTTCTGTTTTATGAAGATTTATAAAGATTGGCCAATAAATGTGAAAAATATCGCGTCAACAAGTTTTCACAATAGCCATATAAGGAAAACTGCCCCCCCCTCCCTCCCCGGTGGCCATGTTTTTTAACAAACCAGAAGGATTTATGAACTCCATTGAGAAGTCATTAAAACAAGTGTTCTGACTAAGTTTCATTTAGATTGCACTAAAAATGTGACTTCTAGAGTGTTAACAAGGTTTCACTAAAGCCATATAAGGAAAGATGCCTCACCCACTGGCGGCCATGTTTTTTAACGGACCACAACCATTTTCAAACTCATTTAAGATATCATTAGAACAAATGTTCTGACTATGTTTCATGAAGATTGGACAATAATTGTTACTTCTTGAGTGTTAACAAGGTTTTACTACAGCCATATAAGAAAAACTGCCCCGCCCCCTGGCGGCCATGTTTTTCAACCAACCGGAACCATTTTTTTAACTTATCCAAGATATCATTTGGACAGATGTTCTGACTAAGTTTCATGAAGATTTGACTAAAAATGTGACTTCTAGAGTGTTAACAAGGATTTACTTTATACGGAAAACTGCCCCGCCCCCTGGTGGCCATGTTTTTTTAACAGAATGGAACCATTTTCAAACTCATTTGAGATATCAATAAAATAATGTTCTGACAAAGTTTCATGAAGATTAGACAATAAATGTGACTTCTAGAGTGTTAACAAGGTTTTACTATAGCCATAAATGGAAAACTGCCACTCCCCCTGGCAGCCATGTTTTTCAACCAACCGGAACCATTTTCAAACTCTTCCATGATATTATTGGGACAAAGTTTCAAGAAGATCGGACAATAAATGTGTTCTCTAGAGTGTTAACAAGGCAAATGTTGACGACGGATGACCGACAACGGACGACGCACAAAAGGTGATTACAAAAGCTTACCATGAGCACTTTGTGCTCAGGTGAGCTAAAAAATACCAATAGGATATTTCAGAATGGTGGGTTCAGGTTATACCCAATCTAACTTAATGATCAATGTTAAATATTTTCTAAATAACTGCCTTGTATAACTCTTTGTGTAAATTGTTGTGTGATGCAATTCAAATTGAAACCAGTTGAATTGCTTTCGTTACAAGTTAAACACTCAACACGTTCATGAAAAATAGCCCCATTGTTGAAATGGAATCAAATTACAACTTTTAAATGTAATCATATTCAGTCAGCAATTTTGAAATGCCATTTACATCTAATTAAATGATCTAAAAGCAGTAATTCAGAAATATAACATGTTTTAATATTTGTTTCTTTACCATCACACTTTGCAAAAATGGTTTCTGTGCATTAAAAAAACATATAGCAATTTTATGTGAAACCAACACTGAAGCACAATTGTGTTCATGAAAGAGAATACAATTATAAATGGTATTTATATATGCAGTTTATATATAATATATGACTTGACAATGAAAAGATAGAGTTACCTACATAATTATGCAATGAACAGGAATAAGTTTAACAACTTCGGAAAAGAGTCATTCAAGGATCATTCCTGTGAAGTTTCGTACAAAAAATGGCCAGCCTCTAAGAAGGAGAAACTTGCTAACTGAATATCTTAACTTACTTCTAATTTTATCCTCTTTTAATAATAGGGCTATTATTCATGAATATTTTAAGTTTAAAACAAACAAAGCAATTCAACAGATTTCAATTTAAATTGCCTAACACAATAATTGCACAATTAGAGTTATACAAGGCAGTTATTAGAAAATATTTTATCATGATATGAAGTTACAATGGGTATAACCCTATTGCACCATTCTAAAATATACTATTGATATTTTTTTACGACCTTAAATGTAGGTCATGAACATATGTAATTACCAAAGCATGCGGTGTATTGATAGGGACCATTTAACATAAATGAATTCACTGGGGCGGGACATTTTATTTATTGTGTATTTAAAGTTTGTTGAGTTGCATATAGATTTCAAACATTATAATTGCACCATAGAATAATTTGAGTGGCGTTTATTCCACTCAACTTGGTCAAATAATTTGATCACTTTAAAAGATGGAAGCAGCCAAACCAATTGTGTGCCAATACATTAAGTGAATAAGTATACTAAAGAGGAATATGTAAGTATGTAGCTGTTATTGGACTTTTCCCATTTAAACATAGATTTGAGTGACACATTAATGAAATAAGTTAAGATATACATGGGGTCCCATGGAGTTTCTTTAATCGATAGACGATGTTTTAAATACACAGATTGGATATTAATTAGAAGCATAGCTGGGTCATTACCACTTGTGATGTGTATGACTGGGTCAAAGTCAGACGCAAGGAAGAAAATTAGCTTCGGTAAAAACAAGCCAATTTCAATTTGCTTGCATCAAAATGCAGGAATCTGTGTCTATTAAAATCTTGAAGAATTGAATTAATTAAGGAAATAATTCCCGTCTTTCTACACTTTGACATATTCATTTCCTTAATTTGTTTTCAATCTGTTCTTGAGCTATAGTATTACCTTGAAATCCCTTCATACCGACAAAAGCCTGCATGACAGTCACCTTACTTCCTTGTTCAGGTGAGGACATTAACAGATTAAATGGATTAAATGTGAAACCAATATCAGCTACATACTGAATGCTTAAACCAAAATCTATAAAACCTTGCTCCAGGATATCTCCGATTGCAATCATTTACATTCTTAAATTAATCATGTTGTTCTTTTTTTTTAAATCTTGTTTTCAAATACAACAAACAGTTCTAGATTAAAAAACCAGATGTGTTTGTGAAACACTATGTCCCTTTTTGAGCGATTCTGACCCATATATTTGACCTTTGACCTTGAAGGGTGACCATGACCTTGACCTTTCACCACTCAAAAGGTGCAGCTCCATGAGATACACATGCATGCCAAAAATCAAGTTGCTATCTTCAATATCGCAAAAGTTATGGCCAATGTTAAAGTTTGACGCAAACAAACCAACAAACCGACAGACAGGGCAAAAACAATATGTCCCCCAGTATAGACTGGGGGACATTATAACATTACTTATCCAAATATCCATGCTATTCATGGTAAAAATTAAACATGCAGACGAGTGAACATGCAGACTTAAGCAATTCCTGAATTAAAGATACATAGTGAATAGGCCCTGGACAGATTTTGTTTATGCAGGTTATCTTTTGATAAACAGTTTAACCTCTCTGCATTCCTTCTTTTGAAGTGCAACAAACAATAACCCTACTCTTCAAAGGTTTTCGGTTTAACTTCATCGGTTTACATCACATGGGCAAACCTTGCTAATGTAAATACAAACAGACTAGTTTTTATTTAATAAAAATGTCAATTCCAAATCATTTGAGATATAGTTTATTTAAACATGCCACTTCTTAATTTATATATCTGTGCATACAAAGTTTGAGAGGGGTATGTTGGATTCACTGTCGCATCTGTCGGTCAGTCTGTCTGTCCGCAAATGTTTTTGGAGCACACTACTTCCAGATTTTTCAAGCAATTGAATTAAAACTCGAAATATGTCTTCATCACATCCTAAATCATTTTCTTACATCAAATTTTTACTTGTCTGCAGGCAATTTGACTGAAAATTTTGGCATGTCCTTCAGTAAAATTACCCGTGTAAGACGAGCTGTCATAGGAATTCCACAACACTGCCATAGACTATACCCACTTCCAAAGGAATTCAACACCACTGCCCATACACTATACCCACAGGCAAAGGAATTCCACACCCATGCCCATATACTATACCCACAGGCATAGTTATTCCTCATCCCTGCCCACACACTATAACCACAGGCAAAGGAATTCCTCATCCCTGCCCATACACTATAACAACAGGAATAGTTAGTCCCCATCCCTGCCCATACACTATAACCACAGGCATAGTTATTCCTCATCTCTGCCCATACACTATAACCACAGGCATAGTTATTCCTCATCCCTGCCCAAACACTATAACCACAGGCAAAGGAATTCCACATCCCTGCCCATACACTATAACCACAGGCAAAGGAATTCCACACCCCTGTCCATATACTATACCCACAGGAATAGTTATTCCTCATCCCTGCCCATACACTATAACCACAGGCAAAGGAATTCCTCATCCCTGCCCATACAATTTACCCACAGGCAAAGTTATTCCTCATCCCTGCCCATACACTATAACCACAGGCAAAGGAATTCCTCATCCCTGTCCATATACTATAACTACAGGCAAAGGAATTCCACATCCCTGCCCATACACTATAACCACAGGCAAAGGAATTCCACATCCCTGCCCATACAATATAACCACAGGCAAAGGAATTCCTCACCCCTGCCCATAGACTATACCCACAGGCATAGTTATTCCCCATCCCTGCCCATACACTTTACCCACAGGCATAGTTATTCCTCATCCCTGCCCTTAGACTATACCCACAGGCAAAGGAATTCCACATCCCTGCCCATACACTATAACCACAGGCAAAGGAATTCCACATCCCTGCCCTTAGACTATACCCACAGTCCTAGGAATTCCACATTCCTGCCCATACACTATAACCACAGGCATAGTTATTCCTCATCCCTGTCCTTAGACTATACCCACAGGCCTAGGAATTCCTCATCCCTGCCCATACACTATACCCACAGGCATAGTTATTCCACATCCCTGCCCATAGACTATACCCACAGACATAGGAATTCCTACCCCGGCCCATAGACCATACCCACCTGATGAGGATACACTGGTTGGAAGGCATACGGCCACCATAGCCCACCATATTCTGATAGGCCGAGTCCGCCACAGCAAAAATGTGGGGAGGGTTAGCACTCTTTCTTGACAAGTTGTACTTCTGTGATGTCTGTTAATACAAACATATAAACATGTATTAACAAAGGTTCTGATTGGTTGACCATATCACATGACTAGTTTTCTAAACCTGATTGGCAAAGGCATCAGAAGTATAAGGTTACATACAACTAAAAAACGAACATCAATCTACATCTCACCATGACATAGAAAGCCTTGATATATACATAAACTTGGTTTTACAGTTAAAGCAATTAAAGATTAAACATGGCTTGCAATACAAGATAAAAGTTATTCTATCCAGATAAGAAGTAGATAATGTTATATTATGACATAAACCTGCTACTGGGTAGACCTGTTTATAACAATCAATTCCAGTTATGCTTGAACTACCATCCCATACAATCTGAAGATGGATTCTGTTAAACTACTAAATTGCTATACATATGCATCGCGCTCTGAGAAAACAGGGTCTAATGCATGTGCGTAAAGTGTCGTCCCAGATTAGCCTGTGCAGTCAGCACAGGCTTATCAGGGACAACACTTTCTGTCTGAACTGGATTCTCATCAAGAAGAGACTTCAAACAAAAAATACAATATAAGCCGAAAGTGTCGTCCCTGATTAGCCTGGGCGGACTGCACAGGCTAATCTGGGACAACACTTTACGCACATGCCTTCAACCCCCTTTTCACAGAGCAAGGCTCAGATGTTAGTGTACCTGATCATCGTATAACCCGACATCTCTGAATGGATTGACAGCAATCAGAATGTCTCCAACATAGGTCTGAAATACACCAAATACATGGGTCAAGCAGTGGAAATGTCTGGCGGTACTGTAGTAGGTAGGGGCAGTAGAAATTGGCCCTGAGAGTTAGCATGTTGAACTTTTTATTCTGAGGGCCCTGGTACAAACTTTGAGTTCCATTTATTTTTTTTGTTGTTGTTGTTTTTTCGATGGTAGTACTTGAGCATTTTGAGTAAAATGCATTTATTTGTCATTTTAATGGCTGAAATCCCCACATGAAGCTTTGTAACAAGGATATCGACACAAGCAATGTGAAGTTTTGGGGTCTCAAATGCATGAGTTAAAGTATAAAAAATAAATCAACTATAGTAATAACTGTAAAAATGGAACTATAGGTATGATTCAAGTGCACTGCAGTACATGTACTACATATTTTATGGTATCTACAATTTATTCATGTATGTCATTTGAGTTCAATCTTTTAGTAGTATTTCAGAAAAATAGCTGACAGGGAAACAAAAGCAGGGAAATAACAAGTCCATTTAAAATTCTTGAGCACTTCACTCTGCTTAACAACACTATCTAGTCCATGTTTGACGAATGAAGTTGTTTGAAAACTATTTGCTGCACACACAAAACGAGACACATGATGCACAATCAAAGAGATGGACTGTGCAGACAAACTAACTGAAAAGTTACATCTAGTATAAACTCTTCTATATACGAGGTCTGGCCAAGTGTGTAGATTTTGCCCACTCACAACTATTTCTCATAATCAGTTATGACTAATTGTTTGGACTTAATCCAATTTACCCCCTAGACTACTGGTAGTTTAAGTTCCTGAAACTTGACTGCTTTAAGAACTATAAAGGTAGATAAATCCTGTTCACTTAACACAGTTACATTTCCTTGTCTGATCAGAAATGCCATGCTGTTTTGATTAAATACGAAAGAAATACGTGTTCAAGGAATTTGTCACCAGAAATGAAGGAATATCTTTATTCTGCATCTTGTTGGCCATTACATTGCTAAGTAATTTTAAATCAAGTGTTCTACAAAGGAACATTAACAAACATTGAGTTGTGATAAACCCTCCAAAAATTCTAGAATTTTCATTGGTTCATTGACTTATTCTAGAACTTGATGAAATCATCTATAACCATTTTGTACAATATAGAATCCATGCATTCCTAGAATAATTTGGAATATAGATTCTTCAAAATGAGCATTATATTACATTTTAGAACACTTATTCTAGAATGTCATGAAATTCTAGAATGATTATTCTGATTCCAAAAATTAAGTGATGTTGCTCCAATTTATTGAATAAGAAGTTTATTTAAAAAAAGGTTCTTGAATAATTATTCATTTTCAGATAAATTCTAGAATATTGACAATTTCATAAGTGAAAATAATAGTTTTAATACATTCTTTCTGATTGGTCAAATTGAAAGAAAGTTCTGGGAGGGAAAATGGAAATTCACTGGTATGTAAACTGACAGAGTCTTGATATTTATTAAAAAAATCAGCAAAAATTACCACCAGCGAAATTCGAATACTTCCTGTGATAACAACTATGCCTTTGGCAGGTGCAAGATGTACCAACTCATTTGTGAGGTTCACTAAAAACCCACATAGGAGCACTATTGGCCAGTACCGTTTCAAGACTTTAATATAATTAATTTTCACCAGGACATTTAATTGGATGAGGGCTTTATATGACTCCCATGATTAATTTTAAAAGTGAGTAGGCAGGTCACAGCACAGTCATATTCTAATCTCTTACAAAAGCATTTTTAAACTGNGAAAATCCTGGAATTGCCCCTGCAAGTCACAGGTGGAAGTAACGTTCCCTGGATAGTATATGGGCACCAGGAGCCCAATATATTCAAATAAATATATAAAATCATGTTTAACGAGAGAAAAATTGACAAAGAACCATGAAAAAAATCCCGACCCTCTGATATTAAAATATATACTCTAATATCAGAGGGTGGGGATTTTTTTTCCATGTCTCTTTGTCAATTTTTCTCTCATTAAACATGATTTTATTTGAATATATTGGGCTCCTGGGCCCATATATCCAGGGTCTGTTACTTCCACCTGTGCTGAAAGTGTGCATCAAATGTAATTCCTGGCTTCTTCCAGTTGCATTTGCACAGAACAAAATAATCAAAGATATACTGAGAGTAGAACCATAGGATTTGGTCAATTGTCAAAATGACCAGCATGTTGTAGAAGCCAAGTTAAAACATAAAATGGGATAAAATCAATGTTAGCCAGAAACGACTGAATCAGTGTCGTGCACCGCCTTAAGCTGGCAGAACCATGAACTGAACATGCTATTATTAGTAATTATAATAAGGTAATACACAATAGCGATCAATAGTGGCCTACTGCAAGACAACCAGGAAGTGTTATATTTACATATATGTTGTTGTGGAAGTACCGCGTCCTAAGCTCCTCTAGAAGTACATGCTCGTCTAGATTAGATAGGGTCGCCAAATCCTCCACTTTGCCGACAGGTGGTCGATCCATTTTCACAAAAAAAAAACAACACTTTCTTATTTAAAACGAAAATTAGGTTTATATCTATCACCGGTGAACAAACCGTACGTGTTTACCTGACTTTCGATCTGTCAGACTCGATAAAAATACCTGTCAATACGCAAGCATATGGTCACGAGTGACTGATCACAATGAATCAAACATTAAAAATAGCTCGACAGGTAAAGAAATTGTTTGCAGTCGTGACTGACTGTATGTTTTGTCACCCGATAATTCCTGTAAAGATATATGGTGGGTGGCGCGCCAACCTACGCTCTTTTAGTCCGATGACTTACGAGAGGTCTTAATTTATTTAAAATTATAACTCAAGATTCGTCTGACTAAAATATCGTTGACGGAATGCACGATAAAAGGGTGCGGCAAGCACGTGTTCTAGATGTCCAAATAAGGTTGCGTGCACTCGTAAATTACTCTCCAACAAAAGGCGATAAACAGGTACAAAGATTATTTGGTATTCTAGTACATTTGCCCACAGAAAGATACATTTTGTTTATCTTATGTTTTCCGAAGATCGAGTAAAAAAAATACACGACCCAGGTGAGAAATGTTTAAATGTAATTAAGTAGTTAATTAGGTCAGTATATTGTTTGGTTGCTTGACGGCTATTCAATTTAATGATTGCGTTTTAGAGCATGAGTACAAGCACACACGAATGTAAGCTTATCGTTGAAGAAAACTAGATTCCCATTGCATGTTCGATGTATCATCTGCCAATATCTATATCACAATTTTGTGTACTTTTGTCCCGAAAAACACAAAACAGGTTACGGACTTGAAAACAAAGTGTTGTGTTCTATGATAGTTGAATATGACAAACGGTTTTGACAACACAATTAAAACATGCTCGATGCGACACAGCAACATCTAATGTTCGAGAAAGTTTTGTGCTTAGCAACATTGATCAAATCGTGCCACGCTCTGGGAAAATTGGGCTTAATGCATGCGCGTAAAATGTCGTCCGCACAGGCTTATCAGGGACGACACTTTCGGCATTTACGGAATTGTTCGTTTAAAAGAAGTCTCTTCTAAGGGAAATCCAGTATAGTCGGAAAATGCCAAGCTATGACGCCAGTCAGATTCCACGGCGGTATGCCAAGTGTTTGTTAAATTTGTTCCACCTAGAAGCGGATCGGTAATGTTCGAGAGTGGCCGTCTCGAATTAAGACCGTTTTGTCTAAAAGCGTTTTCTCACACGGAAAGTTAAAATGGCTACATACATTCGGGCATGTCAATTTCGCAAGCAAATTCTGAATTTTAATTGTTTTCAGAATGTCGGTAGACGGTCGATGGTTAAATCTAGTACTTTAAGAGAACATAACTTTACATGCCATTCGTGCTTACAAACTTCGAAGCGAACTGATTTGTTGCAAATAAGACATTCGGAAAGGTTGTTGCGTCAGTTTCATAACAGATCAAGAACGTTAACTTCAGTTTCAAATATTTGTCAAAATAGTTTATTAGCAAGATCAAACAATGGAAGGATACCATTCAACGAGACACGAGTCTTTTATAGTTCAAGTGCTGCATCTGGTGAGTGTTTATAACTTGGATTAAATGTTAATGATACAAAGCAGTTATGTAACCTTGGGCTTCGCTTTTCTTAATAAAGGCGACCCCTTAATAAAGCTACGCCAAGAGGTTGATATATTTATGAGACCAAAGGCCAAGGCAGTATTGTCAGCAGCCAAGGCAGTATTGTCAGCAGCCAAGGCAGTATTGTCAGCAATTGACAATTGGTATGCCAGAGTCAAGGCCAATAAACCAATAAAAACAATCATTGATTTAACAAACTCTTAATTGTTTTATGTATTACTTTTAAGCTGACAATCCGGGGGATGGGGATGATAAATGGGACAGCAAACCAGATGAGGACTCGTCCACAGAGCAGGAGACAGTGGAGGTGAAGCAGCCTGTCACCTACCCCATGTCAGCTCTCACAACCACTACAATACCAGACTACTTCCCAAACATACCTGTCATCGCCATCAACAGAAACCCAGTGTTCCCAAGATTTATAAAACTGATTGAGGTGAATGTTTAGTACATCGGTCAGCTGTCTATAATTATAATTATGTTTTAAAACAAATCTATGGTACTGTTTTTTGTAGGGTATTATATACCTATAGGCAATCTGACTGAAATACTGGTATATTTAGCTCTACTGGCCGAAGGCCAGACGAGCTTATGTCATGGCGTGGTTTCCGTCGTCCATCCGTCCGTGCATACGTTAGACTTTTTCTTGTTTACACGATAAAGTCCACAGTTTTCAAAGGGGTTACATCAGAGTAAAAAGTCCAGAATGATCTCCCCTTGAATTTGAGAAAATTGTGAAATAAGGCTTGTTTACGCAATCAAGTCCATAGTTTTCATCCAATTATTTCCAAACTTGCACAGTGTCTTAATCTGAATGATGAGTCAAACCCTTTTGAAAATGAGCAATATCGTAGTTATAAGTCCAGAATTATCGCCCCTTGAATTTTATAAAAAAATGAAAATTCAGTTTTTTTATGTGATAAAGTCCATAATTTCCATCCATTTCTTGGCAAACTTGCACAGTGTCTTTGTATCAATGAGGACTCAAACCCTTTTTTAAAAAGAGCAATATCGAAGCAATAAGTCCATAATGACTTCCCCTTGAATATGAGAACATTGGAAATGAGCAATATCGGAGTTATAAGTCCAGATTTATCTCCCCTTGAATTTGAGAAATGCGAATGCAAAAGCATTACATCAATATCTGCAACGTCAAGGCCACACTTTGAGTTCAAAGGTCAAAAATGGCCATAAATGATCTTGTCCGGGCCATAACTATGTCATTCATTGTGAGATTTTAAAATTACTCGGTACATTTTTTGACAATCATTGGACTCATGCGAAAGATTTACGTCAATATCTCCAAGGTCAAGGTCACACTTTGAGTTCAAAGGTCAAAAATGGCCATAAATGATCTTGTCCGGGCCATAACTATGTCATTCATTGTGAGATTTTAAAATTACT
>VMBQ01007913.1:0-16464 GCA_007657795.1 Dreissena rostriformis
GTGTCGTCCCTGATTAGCCTGTGCGGACTGCACAGGCCAATCTAGGAAGACCATTTACGCAAATGAATTAAGCCCAGTTTTCCCACAACGAAACTTACGTGATTTTCTCAAAATTGAACTGGCTGTAAGTGTAACAAACGTCATTTTCTTAGATATGATTAATTATTAATACGAATCGTATTATTTGCGATGGACTGAGGCTTTAAATTATTGCAATATGACTTCAAACTCGACAATTGGTATCATTTCACTAACATTATTCATTTTCATACATTCACTTTGTATCAGAGTTTTGTTGTTATCGTTATATTTTCTTACCATACCTGGATTGCTCATATAAAGTATAAAATACTTTGTATTGGATAGCGGGACGGTTGGCCGAGTGGTTTCGATGCTACATTGTACTCCAAGAGGCTGTGGTTCGAGCCCATGATATCTATTATATTTCTTTAAGTTTATTCTTGTTTTATTTTCAATTACAGTGCTTACATTTATCAATTTAAATCATATATTGACACACGTCAATACATGCCAAAATCTGTGAACAAGTCCCTTTAGCCTCAATCCGTAGCAAAGAGAAGTGCTTTATGCGCTTCAATGGAACGAAAACTGCACTTAATTAATTTATTTCTATGTATTCTATTACCTATTCTTAATCTTTTGATTAAGCGAACAAATGATACAATAAAAAGCTCATTAAGTCAAAGATTTTCTTATTGATAATTTACGCGTCGTAATCACTGATTTAACATCAAAGCTAATGAAGCTTAAGTCGCCTATTCAGTGATCGAGCGTTAAGTATATGTCTTTCAAATATAACTTTTATTTAGGCACTTGTATAATTACCGAAATTTCTTATAGCGTGTATGTACATAAAGGAACAGCCTTTGTCACTGGTCTATTACAATTTTCTTATCAAACTGTGGATGCAAACCAGATTTCTCACTTTTTCTTAAACACGTCTCAACATAACAAAGCATTAAAGTCCCACTCTAAAAATATGACTTTCGATTGACATGTTTAAGACCAAAAGCGCTTTAAATCGGTAAATGTAAAACGCTTTGATAATTGTATATTTTTTAGTTTAGATACATGCGATAGTTGGTAAAGGCTCGAGAGTAAATCGTAAAAAGTGAACTACGTTCGTACTAAAGTTCCTGTTATGAACATTTCTATTTGAAATTCGCACCAAGCGCTATCGAACATAAACATAGTTTATATGATGCATTTTTTTAAACGAAATATATTTTAGCAAAACGAACGCCATGAACTTTCCTTACAGTTTTTTTCCGTCTTTAAGAATGCATTGTATTATTTTAAGTGGACATTTTAATGAAATGTTCATGGATTTGTGTAAGACCATCGGCATTCAAAATAATACTAATGTCATTTTGTCGTAAATATACACTATATATATATAACAGAGTCTCTATAAGCCTTGTATTATTTAAACAAAAACGCTGTATTTATTTTATACCGAAGCTTTCGACCTCACAGTCTTCATCAGCGGCCATTTTATATTTCAAGATCTTCGAAAGCTTCGATATAAAATAAATACAGCGTTTTTGTGTACATGTACTACTGAACTTTTTAATCAAAACACATTAACTTTGTAATCTATATGTTTCTAAAGTAAAGAAAATACTTAAAGAAACTTACATTGAAATGCACATTAAGTTTAGTGCTTACTATCATACTTCGTCCAACATTGTACCGTAACTTAAATTTGTCGTAACATGCTTTCTTAGACCGGCTTCAAAACTTAAAGTCGTTGTTCATTAAATTCAAAGACAACCTGTTGTTTAAAATTATGTATTATTTTAACCGGGTAATAGGAAAATATCTTTTGCAACTACATAATTGCTTTATGTAAATAGATTCATGTCAAAATGTCACGACATGAAAAAAATTCGCGCTGTATTTTTGTTAAACCTAATTCAGGATCATTTTCGATTGTATATAATGTATTGATATATTTCGCCAGCTTAAATGCGATCTCAAGACTAAATTAAGCTACCGTAGTATTGTTTAAGTTTCGCTCTGTAATCGATTGCATCTGGAACAAATCGAACATCTCTAATTTCACAGTAAGCAAAGACGTCACTTACAGAACTGCCACTCGAAATTGATATTTTCTGTTTCTGCTAAATTCAATTAAAGACTGGCGNCGGTTCCTTGGTTTTAGGGTACCGGAAGAGGTATCGAAGGTGGCGCAGCGGGTGCGTCAGGAAGTGGGCGAAGTCGACGTCTTGGTGAACAACGCGGCGGTGGTGACGGGGCGGCCCCTGCTGGAGTGCCCGGATGAGATGATAGAGAGAACTTTCAGCGTGAATCTCCTCGCGCAGTTCTACGTACGTCATTTGATATGTTGACGGAGGATTTTAACATAACTTCAAAGAAAATACTTTAAATGGTTAATCTCTTTTAAATATGTAATTTTAAACTAATTGTTTCGTCAATTTTAGAAATGCATGTGATAATGCTGTCACAGAACGAGATAACATTATTTTTTATCCGATAATGTATTTACATGATAACGATTACATTTTCATAGCAGTTCGATGAAAATGATAATGGCTTGATTATTTAAAATTTTAGCATTAAGAGTTTCGTAGAGCACCATAGAGAAATAAAAGATGAATTCTTCAATCTGGTTTATTTATTCAGCTTGTAAAATATTATGTTAACAAAACCCGCCACGGCGGCGATTCCCCTTTCAGACTGTGAAATGTTTTCTGCCCGCCATGATGAAGCGCCATCATGGTCACGTGGTGAACATCGCGAGCTCAGTAGGCCTCGTGGGACTGCGCAACCTGTCGGACTACAGCGCCTCCAAGGCTGGCGTGGTCGGCTTCTCGGAGGTATTGAACCTGGAGGTGAAGTTCTCGGGCGTGACCGGGGTACACACAACCACGGTGTGTCCGTCCTTCGTCAAGACCAGCCTCTTCCAGGGCTGCGAAATGAGGTAGTTTTACTTGTTGAGAATCATCAGGTCATTAAATGAATTTTTACGGAATTACGTCACGTACACCGTATGCCGATGGTGCGAAGTAATTATTTTAACGTCTTGTTGAAAATCATCAGGACCTAGTATCACGAAATACTTCCATACTTAAAGTGAATATTCTGTCTCAACTTTGAGCTTTTTCTAAATTGTTGAGATGAGTAAGACCCTGAAGCTCAATTTGGTGTTCATAAAAGCTTTTTTTGAGATTGAGTCTTTACGGCGTCATTTTTAGTAGGACTTACAGTTTACTTATATGACTTAACATGGCACTCGTTTAAGATGAATATTGTATTTTTCTGCGCGAACGTCAGAATGTAAGAATTAAGGCGTCACACGTGTAACAGCCATATAAGATTCGTTTTTTTATAAACGCTCGGTCAAACATTTCTTTCTTTTAATTATAAATGGGTTTTTTTCCGGAACATTTCACGCAAGTCATTGTTGAGAATTCATTGCGATTAAACGAATAATCATATCACTTTTGGCTTGACAACGGAAATTCGTTCTGTCTTCAATGCATTTCAGTAATTTCAAAAAAAATGGTCTGAATGTCCAATTATCTCTTTATGCTCACATGTGAATCCATTGAGTAACTGTGTTGTCTTAGATTCTCCTTTACAGTTGTGTGCCAGACATTATTTCCAACACGTATCGATACATTTACAAACAGCTCTATTTTTGTTGTTTTGCGTGACCAATTTTTTCGTATACACTTTTCAGTGCTTTTAAGAATTGGTCCTCTTGTCTTTGTTTGTTATTTACGAGTACGAACAGACGCAAATGTCGCGCTTTTTATATTTCCATTTTAACATCATTTTACTTGGTCTCCGTTTATCCAAATATTTTTTGTACATTATGGATTTTGCTTTTATTCTGAACGTCTTGCTTACGTTATTTTCAGTCGTGCAGCAGAATAAAATTGTCAACTGTAAATGAAAATAACATAATGTCTCCAACTTTGAGAGTGGCAATAATAAAATACATCGAAATGAACTGTTTATAATTATTTGTTGATAATGCTAAAACACATTAGCACAATACAAGTAGTTGCTGCTGCTCATGCTTTTGTGCTACTACAATGCTTAGCATGCATTTGAGATATACCAGCTGTAATTAAGACGATAAATATCATTGTCCACGTTTTAAATTTATTGAATTAGACGATAATTGCTTTCACTTCAGTAAGTATTTGCCGCTAGGGGCGCTGTAGGAGCACAAGGATATTCGTGCATGGCTGAATAGTGGTCAGTTTTTGTCATTCAGCCTTAGTTTAAACCTATTTATTTTAGCTCGATTGCATCGAAAGCCGCAGGCTTATATATACGCCCTCGAGTCCGTTTCCTGGGACTATAACCAGTACTTGGTGTCTTTGAAGGAGATCAAAGAAACGCTCCCAGTGGGGTTCGAACCCATGACCTCCCGATCGCTAGGCGGACACCATATCCACTACGCCACGGCGATCTTTCAGCCTTGGGCACTCGCATGGTGTACATGCTATTGTTATAGAAATTTGTATATATTTCATACTATGGAAATGATATATGGAATTAAATAGTTGATATATATGTATCGAACTTGCCGGTATGTGAGTCCCAGCGGCTAGTACCAAAAACAGGGTTTTGTTTGTTTGCTTTATAGGTAAAGGAGGGATGTAAGGGAATGATATAATTTTACTAACTATGTGGATACAGATCCATGGTATATGACTTAAAGTTTTTAGATGAGGATTTACCCTGAAGTCAATAGGACACATTTGTCACTGAATGCTACTGATGTGGTGTCCGTTATTGGGCTATCCCTGTAGAAACCCATTTCTCCGTGCATTAGACGTACATTTTAGTCATAAGACGCCCCTCTGCGCATTGATTNGCTTCAGAACTTAAAGTCGTTGTTCATTAAATTCAAAGACAACCTGTTGTTTAAAATAATGTATTATTTTAACCGGGTTATAGGAAAATATCTTTTGCAACTTCATAATAGCTTTATGTAAATAGATTCATGTCAAAATGTCACGACATGAAAACAATTCGAGCTGTATTTTTGTTAAACCTAATTCAGGATCATTTTCGTTTGCATATAATGTATTGATATATTGCGCCAGCTTAAATGCGATCTCAAGACTAAATTAAGTTACCGTAGTATTGTTTAAGTTTCGCTCTGTAATCGATTACATCTGGAACAAATCGAACATCTCTAATTTCACAGTAAGCTAAGACGTCAATTACAGAACCGCCACTCGAAATTGATATTTTCTGTTTCTGCTAAATTCAATTAAAGACTGGCCATGTAATTTCCGTAAAAGTTCAATTTAGAACCAATTTGGGATGAATCGGGCCTTTTCAAGTGTGGCAAACAAGCTTATTTATTGGAAATCCATATAAACGCTTTTGAAATGGCGTATTATATTTTTTCCAACAAATCACTCGTGAACATCCATAGCCATGTTACATCGTTCCGCCCGACAGAGTAAGGCCGTGCATGAAGAATTAAAATGGTCTTGTCGAGATGTACTCGCATAAATAGGTTGGTGTCGTTGTCTTTAGTTTAGGTATTGTTTTTATATATTTTTGTATATAAGTGTTGTTTTTATTTTCAACACAAGCTCCTGAATAAGCGAAACGAAGGAATTTATAACAAATGTAAATTATTACGTGAAGCAAAAAAATAATAAAAAATGATTCACTTCCTTCTCCATCCATCCATCCATCAATTCACCCCCTTCGTCCGTTCGTCTGTCCATTTAGTTGTTACGCTTTGTATTCATTTTGCTTAAAATAAATTCAAACGAACGAAGGCAAATAATACCAATATACAAAAAAAATATATAAAAGGGAAGAAAAATATGTGTTTCCACTGGGGATTGAACCCAGGACCATCTGCGTGTTAAGCAGATGTGATAACCACTACACCATGGAAACAGCTGATTAAAAGTACAAATGGTCTATCCATAAAACGATGGTTGTCAAGCTGGTTACACACCACTATAAAACGCGTGGTTTATAGTTTCGGGTTTAAATTCTTGGACACTACATTGAAGCTATTTGAAGTCACAAACGTTCAATCCATCAGTCCGTCCGTCCGTCTGCTTTTTTCAAATATGAATTAATTTCTTATACAAAATCATACATTCGTATCCAAATAATTCATTTCGTACATTACAGATCATACACAGTTATAATTCTAGTATTGCCTTTAACGCTTAACAATAATTGCGATTGTGCATGCTTACGAACGATTATCCATTATTCCCCGCGCCGAAGAATGCGTTTAAATGGCACAGACATCTTGATTTTATTTCCAATTATTGAAATTTAACAGGGCCATTTATTTTCGCGGATTGACGTAAATGAGCTTGCGCGCTCTCGAAAACAAGAGCAAAATGACGGATGAGCTAATCACGTGTTTATTTAGATGTTAACGTTGTTTACAGATTTTCGCTTATGGAACATATTTGAGATGATGCTACAAACCGTTAAGCGCAGTTTTTGGATAAATATGTGTTTCTGATTTGCGCACTCGGGATTTACCTTATATTTTTATATTTGTTAATTTTTTATGATTATTTAAAAACTACGCACGTCCAAAAATGTAAGATTGTATTACATGTTAACTTTTAAATTTCAAAGTCTTGAGCTGGCAAAAATACAAACAATTCTCAAATTTTAAAAATATATCGCTCTCCGAACATATGCAAAAAGCTACAATTAAAGTGCGTGTTTTGTTCAATGAAAGTTATAAAACGCGTGCTTTGACATAAATCCCGTGAGAATTTGGAAACATGTGGCGTACGATGTGAACACATCGGATGCTATTCAATTGAAAAGAAATTATTTCAACCGCACAATGCATCCGTGAAATAAAAGCGAGGAATGAATATTTTATAATTTTATAATGGAAATTATCGAAACCAAATGTCAAGCGGTTCAAATTCATTACACCTACTTAAAACTGAATATAAGATCAAATACGGACTGAATTTGTCTGAGAAGTTTGTTTTATAAATATATAATAAAAAAGTTCGTTGGCTTTTACACACGCAATCCGTATGCGAAATAGTTAAGTTATCTAGATATTCTGAAATAGGTTGTATAAGCGATGGTTTAAACTGCGATTTTACTGGCGAACAATACAATCTTGCGTGCACACTTTTATGGTATTTGAATAACTGAAACCTTATAAATGCAATATTCTTGTGTGTGGTATGGCATAAATCGTGTGTTCCACTGCCTTGTTGGATTTTTTAAAGTTAGATTTCATTTATGAACCGAATGTGTACATGGATACTTATTTCGATGACATTGTCAACTTCGTATAAATCTTGTAGTATGTGCTTTAATGTGGATCATGCTTAGCATTAATAATGTCACCTGAGATGCTTTAAAAAAAAGTATATTTAGATACATGTGTATCTGTCAATAACAGACGGGACATTTATTTACAGTTGTAAAAGCTATTCATAATTAGTGAATTTTATTCCGTTCCTCTATATACCAGTAGTTTCGGCGTAGAACAATTGAAATCAAATCAATACTCGACGAAACGCGTATTAAACGCTTTATAATTGTATCCATTTCAAGTGTTATTTATAAATCCATTAACAAAAAGATTCTTAGTCATTTGGGATATTTACGCAATTTTATTTGTGTCATTTTGCCAATATGCGAACTTGTCTCTTTCATTCGATAGGTACTGTAGTATAACACAATAGGACGGAAATAATTGACCATCAGCGGTATTTATTCAGCCAAATTTACTATTGATTTAACTATAGTGTCATCATATGTATCAATAGTTGTTTTCTCGACGTTATTAACAAGAGAGATTAAAAACCAGGCAGGACTTTTCGCATAGTTTATTCGGATTGGCGTGAGCCCCTAACGGAGATGAATAAGTCACCTGGACCTACCCTTCGCTATACCTATCTACACTACAAGTCATATGTGGGAGACGGGTCAAGTAAAAGGCGAGTTGTCTTGTGATTGCCACATAGTTATGGCATCATTTTTACTTGGCAGCAAAACGTGTCATGTGATTTTATTTCGTTAATCTTTAAGTTATTATCCTTTTGTGTGATCCCATCATTCTCTAGTTGGTGAAGTTCGTATTTATGTTCTAGCTCTCTAATTCAATGTTTGTTCCCCACTTAATGTTTAGATCGCCATGCATTATGTTTGTAATTAATTTATATCGGTCGTGGTTAATCGGTCGATACACATTGACTTGGAGGTATTATACGTATGAATCGAACCACGAGGGCGTCAGCTTAGTGTTATAGCTACATAGCGAAAACTGTTTTTGTCAGTTATATAACGATAGTGCAAAGATTATTTAGGTTCGATAATTTTTCTGAAAATTATGTGTGCAATTTAGTTTACCTTAACCTATTTAACTACGTTAAGCTAAGGTTAGAGGCCTTATTTCTGCTATTTTAACCACAGGAGTGAAGCCCGTATTAATTTTGTTATAAAAGCTATAATAAAGTTTCTATTATATCATATATAAAACATAAAAAAATATGGGCTTCCCTTCTGTGATGTTAACACGTTGTTTTAGAACAAAAGCTTTTTCTGTACGAAATTCAGCGTGTATCATGTTAGACTATTCGTGTGTTTACGCAATTTTATTCTCCCGTTTGAAAATCGACTCTTTGAAGGAAACGCACATTTTACTGGAATGGTGGCGGGGGGTGTTGGCGGGGTTATGTTACGGTTGCTATTTCTTGTTAGTTCTTTGTGTCTAACTTTTATGTAATTCCCGAGACTCGGTAGCGCTTCAGACGGTTGGTGCAAGCCAGCGTAATTTAGTTGATGCATTCAGTCATTTCGTATTCTAAGCCACAAGTCAGCACATTGATGTAAAATGTATTTTATTAGCGCACTAGTGCTCCAATTTACAGCAATCAGTGTCTTAACTTTGATAATTTTATCGCAGTTTTTTAAATGAAATAGTAGCACTTATTTTCTATCTCTTAGTATTATAAATAGTGATGATAGAATGATATCATATATAATGCTAGGCAAACTTTTGCAATATCTCTTCTAGCTCAACACCATGAGCGGTTATATACATAAGGTTTTAATGTGAATATTTGTTACTGCTATAAATATGTAATGTATGTATATAAATGAGAATAAAGAATGAAACTTGATGTATTAATGCGCATTATTGTATTGTAGGTTTGCCTGGCGTAGTAGATATGGTTTCCGCCTAGCGACCGGGAGGTCACGGGTTCGATCCATACTGTGGGAGCTTTTAAATCTCCCCAAAAGAAACGTTTCAATAAGCCGTAGACTTTCGATGCAATCGAGCTAAAATAAATAGGTTTAAACTACTGCGCGCAAATTGAGTCTGTTCTCGCCTACAGTGTATCTAAGCTGCCAACGCTTTGATTCTTATGTGTTATGAAAGATCTCGTGTGTGACGGTTTATTTTATTCTTGCAGGCGCGTTGAAGATTGCCTTACAAAGGACCCCAGCCTTAGAGAGGACCAAGTGAAATGTGAGTAGTATTTGTTAGTCAGTTTATTGTAAGCCTATTTATTTAAGTTCGGCTGCATCGAAAGCCGAACGCTCATTTAGACAATCCCGAGCCCGCTTCCTGGCTAGAATCAGTACATGGTGTATGATATTAAGATATTAAGATCGTTCCCGTAATGGAGATTGTGCACAGGGCCAGTGTTCACAAAACAATTGTTTGAATTTTATTTCCATCCTAAGCACCATTGAAAGTATGTACATAATCTAAGTCTTTTCTTTATTCTTGTTACACTTGATGACAAGAATGTGAATCATTGCAGTGATCCTGCAGTCGTTCTCGGTGCTGGATGACAACGGAGATGGCAGGATCTCTAAGACGGAGATTGCCCGAGCCTACAGGCTGGCTGGCTTCAACCCTACCAAGACGGAACTGGAGCAGATCGTCAAGGAACATGACGCAAACGGTATGAGTCCTTGAATCTAGCATAACGTCAATGGACATGACGCAAACGATGTGAGTCATTAAATCTAGCATAACGTCAAGGGACATGACGTAAACGGTAAGAGTCCCTGAATCTAGCATAACGTCAAGGAATATGACGCAAACGGTATGAGTTTCTGAATCTAGCATAACATCATAGAACAATAAGCAGACTGAAGGCGACAGTCTAGTATATTGCCAATTGTAATGACGCAAATTTTGTGAGTCTGTGAATCTAGCATTATGTCTAGGCACTCGAAGCAAACAGTAGGTAAGCTTAGATTTGGGGCCAATAGGGTCACAATCACTATCACAAAAAAATATAAAGACGGTTTCATCTCGATTACTCGAAATAAATTATGGGTATTGCGTGAGTACAATATCTTTAGTCCAAAATTACTTGCGATCATATGTTGTCGTTCGACTGCATTTGTTTCGCCTTGTATTGTAATAAATTTACAATACGTCCTAACGACAGTGTTCACAGTTTTTCTTTACAATATCAGCTTATGACATTTCTATTGAAAGTGGCCTATTTTTTACTGCGACGTTTCTGTTTGATATATTTTAGACAGAAACGATGAAACATTAGTTGATAAAAATTAGGGAAACATCACTTTTTGTTCAATTTAAACTGTTTAATTTTCATAATAAATGTATCCTGTTATTGCATTATAGTACGAATATTATTGCAGATGACGGTTATATTGACTTTGAAGAATACTTCAATGTGATGAGATCAAAAATGATTAAAGTGGACTTCGAGAAAGATCGAATGAAAACGGCTTTTAAAGGTAAGCAAGATTCGGGAAAACTATTTGGTAATTCAAGTGTTTGAACAAGGGTATGAAACTCGATTCGTTCGTTAAAAACGCATACAAGTTTGCCCTATATATGTCTACATAATTTGCCTATTTAAACTCACCGCCGTTGTGTACATTTTCAATATTTGTATTTTATTGTTTGAAATCCAAAACCAAGAGAACAAGAAACATAAGAAATAATGAGAAACGACAAACAGTCGTCATTCTATCTCCATGATTGTTGTATACAAGTACGATTGTTCAATGGTCTGTCAGTTAGGACACACATTATTGATATATGGACGAAAATAAAATTATACATTTATTATAGCCGCGCTCTGGAAAAAAAAACAGGCATAATGCATATGCGTAATGCAGCTTCCCAGATGTGCCTGTGCAGTCCGCACAGGCCAATCATGGACGACACTTTCCGCTTTTATAGACTGCTTCGTTTGAAGGAAGTCTATTGTACATTAAACTCAAGTCTAGGCGGAAAGTGTCGTCCCCGAGACTGCCCAGGCGAATCAGAGACGATATTTTACGCGCATGCAGTAAGCCCGGTTTTCCCAGAGCGCGGCTCAAATTACTTAAAGTTTATGTTTTCTTATTGCAGTGCTCGATGTCAACAACGACGGCTTCATCTCTGTAGAGGAGCTCCGGAACGCCTTGTCGAGGACAGGGGATCATTTCACCGACAGGGAGATAGAGGGGATCTTAAGACGCGCCGATAAAAACAACGACGGGCGAATAGATTATAACGGTATACCGAGAATAGTTATCTATAGCCCGATAGTACTAGCCTGACACTTTCCTTTATCCAAAAATAAACCTCGCTTAGTGAAAAAGGGGGTTAATGCATGTGCGTAAAGTTTTGTCCCAGATAAGCATGTGAAGTCCGCACAGACTTATAAGGGATGACAATTTCCGCTTTTATGGTATTTTTCGTTTAAAGGAAGTCTCTTCTTAGCGAAAATCCAGTGTTGGCGGAAAGTGTCGTTTCTGATTAGCCTGTGCGAACTACACATGCATTAAGTCTCGTTTTTCCAGAGCGAGGCTTAAATATATTAAAGTAAATTTATAATGACTGCAGTAGTTTTCGTACTGGAATCGGGTTAAAAAGATAAAATAATATGCCATTTAATGTTTTTAATCGTGAAGCACGTACGTTCACGAACAAATCGCCAAGTAAAAATACTGCCTACAGTTGCAAAAAAGATAGGGTCTTATTGTCACATCTTAATAAAACCTCATTTCTATAATGTTTATCTTGATAATATTATAGCCATGTTTGTATCAGGCTCAAATGGGGTCAAAAGCTTGGTCACAAGGTCAAGCCTTTGACAATTTGTAATTACCGTAATCTCAGGATAGCCCTTTGGGGCCATAATGGTCCTCTTTTTAATTTCTGCTTTTTAACTGTATGTGATTAATTTTGTAACTGTTTTTTGTTCAGTAATGTACTTCAGGGTACTTGTCACATCCTGGACAAACCTTGTTATAATAATAAAAAAATATTCTACTGAGCTTTTATAACACTAAGACCTATATTTTGTTCAACCATTTAATAAATACCAGCTTTTTAGAACCAGTTGTGGGCGACATTGTTGCTTGTGTAGGGGTTCATTTCGAACAGCAATAAATACACGATAAACTAACGATCAACGTACATTGTATTGGCCTTTCAGATTTAAAGAAATATGTATTACGATTCTTAGGTAATACGACGGATTCATTTGCTTCGAAAGGCAAATATGCCATAATCTTCACGGCAAATCGTTTAAAACAAACTCCTATGTATGTTATGTATGTTGTTGTTGTGATATCCCTGCTAAGATGTAACAAATGCCGTACGACAGTCCAATTTTGGGCGAGATAATTCTGAGAAAGTCGAATCAATGCTTCTCGAGTACAGACACACACAGAAAAACTACTATGATCGCAATACCAGGAAAATTATGTTTAACATACATGTATGTGCTATTATGTTTAATAGACATTTAGTATGTAGACAAGTTGCAGCAGCACCAATATTGTATAAGTGTGTAAACTACAGATTATAGAAATACAAGACTAACTGTGTTAGGTTTAATGGATTGTTGTTGAATAATTTACCATTTCCGTCAAATATTGCTTTTAAGACATTCACATAATTAACAATGCAATGTTCTTTTAACAATACATAGTATTAACTTATTTGTCCTACTAAGTAAAGTAATGTAAGTCATAAAAAGAAAGAATGAAATGGGGATGTCATCATCAAGTGTCATGCATTTAATGTATTTGTTAACCTATGGTATGTTGATGTGTTTTGTTTTTGTGATCAAGGGAGATAATACTAGTAGAGTGTCCGGCATTTTAATTGCGTAGTTATTACAGCAACGAAACATTTGCCAATACGAACAGTTACATTCTACAATTTATTCGAGTGGAATAAAAAACTCGGTTTTCGCCCTTTGTTTTTTGCATACATTAAAAGTTGTCACAGGATGCATTAAGAAAATAACTTTACAATAAGTATTGGTTAAACCACTAAGGTCAGGGACCAGAGTTTCTTTTTTAATATATTGGATATTAGCACAATCACAAGCTTCCAATACAAAAATCTAGCTATTGATGGATTTTAAAGTATGCTCTCATTAAAACGGCTTTGTGAACAAGCCATCTGTTACAATGTAATAATTTATACCTTCGCCAAAGAAGTTATTTGTGTTGAGAGAGAACTCCTTAAATTATAAATATGTTCTTAGTTTTTCTTTGTTTGCCTTAAAGTTAAAGGTCCCCGCACTGATATCTATTCATACGACACATAAACACTAACATACGGAATACCGTTTGGGCCATCGTGGTTACACAGTAAAATCCAGAGGGCGAGAATGCGAGAACGCGAGAGTACGATGACGAGAATGCGACAATACGATGACGACAGTGCGACAAGACGATGGCGAGAATGCGAGAACGCGATAGTACGATGACGAAAATGCGACAGTGCGACACTACGATGGCGACAGTGCGATAGTACGATGGCGTTCTCGCATGCTCGCGTATTGTCGCACTGTCGTCATCGCACTGTCGCATTGTCGTCATCATACTATCGCGCTCTCGCATTCTCGCCATCGCGTTCTCGCATTCTCGCCATCGCGTTCTCGCATTCTCGCCATCGTATTGTTGCACTGTCTTCATCGTATTGTCGCATTCTCGTCATCGTACTCTCGCGTTCTCGCATTCTCGCCCTCTGGATTTTAATGTGTAACCACGATGGTCCTAACGGTATTCCGTACTAACATGGTACCATTTTAGTGTTCTTGTGTCGTATGAATATATATATATTTGCGGGAAATTAAAATGAAATTTATTGTGTCACAAAAAAATAATAACGTGCACTTTATATCTACACAAATCTATGTTACCAGACCACATTTGGCGTTGAAATTTCGGCAATTGCTATATGGAACATTGATTTTTAATTGTTTAACTTTATTTTACGAAATATTGTACGAAATTTTCGTTGATTTTGAGCAGTTATGGGGCTTTAAGCATTCTTTATTGATTTAATTTAAATTTCCTATTAGTTATGTTATTAAACTGGGAAGAACATTAGGTAGCCAAACGAATTTATTTGAGCAAATGTGTAGAAATAGGATGATGTGTGCAGTCGGCTGTCGGCTTTTGTCTCAGTGATGTAAGCAATGTTTGTTTGTGTTCCGTGTGTTCCAAAAACATGTTTCATCATTATTCTCAGCACGCTTGTTGAACAATGACATGACTATTTGAAAAAAAAATGGACTCAACAATTTGATGCTGCTGATATGAATCTTTTTACGTTATAACATACTGATCGCAGTCAGTTGTTAAACAGATGTGGCAGTATCTCAGTGAAACATTTGTGAACATTATCTCAGTAAAAAAATATGTGAAAATTATGTACATGGTATTGTCATGCCGACTCCTAGCTTTAGACTAAATTGTGTCAAAACTGTTGATGTTCTTTGTATAGCCATCCAGCCCAAGCCAGTGTCAGCCGGATCTACGTTGTTCAACGTGAATTCATGGATATTGTTTAACCGTTCAACAGAAATAACTCCATAAAATACATGTTTATGATGGACTTGTTTGAGTTGATCACATAGACTCACAGTCACTAGCTTTCAATACAACAATGTAGCTATTGATTGATTATAAATTATGCATTTATTTTTTAATGGTTTTATGAACAAGCCATCTGTTACAATGTAATAATATATTCCTTTATCATAGACGTTAATTGTGTTGAAAGAGTACTACTAAATAATTCAGTTTTTTCTTTGTTTGCCTTAATGTAAAAGGTTATGTTATGCATATGCTCAATTCTCATCAAAGGATCTGATTGAGTCATATAGAAAACAAAACTGAATTTAAATGTACTTGTAGTTATACTTTAAAGAAATAAAGCTGACACAGTGTTTATATCAGTTGTCATTGGTCAAATAGCTATCTATTTCAGTCCGCTTGGAACAAACTTTTGCAATTTTCTTAAAAAACTGTTAATACTTCTTTATCAATTCATTTACAATTCATATTAGTTTGGTTATTTTACTGGGTTTTGGGAAGAACAGTTTGTAGCCAAACGAATTTTGTTGAGCAAATGTGTAGAAATTGGATGATGTTTGCAGTCAGCTGTCGGCTTTTGTCTCAGTGATGTAAGCAATGTTTGTTTTAGTTCCATGTGTACCAAAAAGATGTTACATCATTATTATCAGCACGCTTGTTGAACAATGACATGACTATTTGAAAAAATAGAATCCAACAATGTGATGCTGCTAATATGAATCTATTTACGATATAACAAACGGACAAACAGTCCGCTGTTTAACAGATGTGGCAGTATCTCAGTCAAACATCTGTGAACATTATTAATGTAATTAGTGTTAATCGTATTGACCCCTAGCCTAAAACAGAATTCAACAAAATCATGCTGCTCATATCAATCTCTATAACAGATACAGATGTGACAGTATTTCAGTAAAAAATAATGTGAAAATTATGTACATTGTATTGTCATGCCGACTCTTAGCTTTAGACTCAAGTGTGTCCAAACTGTTGATGTTCTTTGTATAACCAACCAGTCCAAGCCAGTGTCAACCGGATCTACCTTGTTCAAAGTGCTTTCATGACATTGTTTAACCGTTCAACAGAAATAACTCCATAAAGTACATGTTAATGATAAACGTGTTTTAGTTTATCACATAGAAAAAGCCAGACCCAGTCATATCTGTAGTTAATATCGATATTCCCTTGCTATAGTATTAACATACTATAATCCTGATAGACCCAGTCATATCTGTAGTTAATATCGATATTCCCTTTCTATAGTATTAACATACTATAATCCTGATAGACATACATAACTGGAAATGATGTCATTTACAAAATATACAGTTGAGAACATAAAACGCAATAATTATATAAATTTCATTCGGAATACTACAATAGTAGTACTAAAAGCGATAATGATATTAATAATAATAATTATAACACTATTAACAATAATAATAATAATAATGATGATTATGATAATGATGATGATGATGATGATGATGATGATGATGATGATGATGATGATAATAATGATGATGATGATGATGATGATGATGATGATGATGATGACGATGATGATGATGATGATGATGATGATGATGATGATGATGATGATGATGATGA